>JAZHYW010003471.1:0-21558 GCA_037355805.1 Ixodes ricinus
GACCAAGCTCCGCCCTCGCACATGTCGCGCGGGAGGGCTGTGGGTAAACAAACATCGGCGTTGGTAATGGCAGGCCGTGCTGGTGGCGAGCGGCGACACCGAGTCTCTTTGCTTATTAGTAGCCCTGGTTAAATTCTGCTGAGTTCACAAGATCGGAGCAGCTTTTGTGTCCCGGCGATTCCTCCGTCGTCTGCTCGGGGGAATTTCGCGACGATTCCGAACATGAAGTGACGACGAAGAGCATCAAAAAGAAGGCGCTTGCCTAACCTCTGCGATTGAAACGGCAGGTTGCGGTTACCGGTCAGTGCGAGGGCCGCCGTCCGATTGTGCGCCGGTAAGCTGCAGCCTATCTTGTTCTTCCTTTACGAACACAACGTGGACTTTGCCCTCAGGGGATACCGCACTATAATCTCGCGGCGGAGTCGATAGGCTGCTGCTTGAAAAACAGCTGAGAAGGCAGTGTTTTCGCGATCCTTTCCCCGAAGCCTATCTTCGCAGGTGATATTTGGTAGCAGGTACTCATAATGTCGACTCGGAAACCGCACGGAGGCCGCTCCTGTTTCATCTTTGCAAATGCGATCGAAGTTAAAATGTACATGGGCGAGTGACCGAGCTTTGATCATAGCCGCCATGCATGTGCGATCATGGTACAGTGCAAGCGCTGATCAGACTTCTCGCGTTTAGTGCCTTTCGCTTCGTTCGCACTTGGGTGAGATCGCAGTACAATCATACATCGTATTTGGTATAGTAGTTGCAGTCTACGGTTGTAATCATGGCACTATAGAAAAGCACAGAGCACAAAACGTTCCACAAAAAAACGCGATATTTTTTTTTTCTTCTCTTAGGAATGAAATTTGAATGGCTGTTACGTGTAATACAGTGAACCAACTCGGACAGTACAAATTTTGCCGCTTCAGGTTAGCCAGTATGAGTGAAATCTGCCGTAGAAGTGTCGATGCCGTCTTTCTGCAAAATGTGTCGCGCAAGGTATCTTCGAAATCCGCCACCTTTCGACGCTGTCAGCGCCACGGTACCAGTGTCCCTCGTCTCCTCTTTTTTGTTCCCACACCAAGATAAAATTTCGGAGATTGCGGCACTATTCTGGCCTAGCTAATGAGCTCCCCGATGGAATTGGGACACAGGAGTAAACAGTGACTAACATGTATGTTTGTTTTCTTCGCTCAGCAGACTGGGTCGAAACAAAAGCTGCAAGTGACAAACTTTCTAACACTCATTTGTCATTTCTAGGTCCCGGATAACGTTGACATCCAAAAACACTCCAACAGATGGTGGTCGGTACAGCGATTGTGTAGCAATGTCAAGACAGTCCCATTTGAATCCACATTTTCTAGTCCACTCACTGACGATCTTTCCTTGCTTCATCAATGCCCAAGGACGCCAGTCGACCGAGTGACTACTCGCATGTGTTAGTGATTGGTGGCATGCGAGCTACCTGTATTTTCGCTGCAGATAGACTCTGCACCAAAGTTGTTCGTGGTGTGCCTTTCTGCCAGAATTGTTTGGTTGATTCCAGTAATTTCCTAGAAACGCCAATATTATTCAGCTTGGTGTGCTTTGCGGCTGAAGTAGATTTGTCAAAGGATGTCTCGTCTCTTGCTCTTGGGTAGTACCATGTCAGCTCCTTTGCATGGGAGCCACTTGGAAACTGGACTCGTCTCTAAAGCACTTGTAATTGAACCACCTGTCATGTCCATGCCAATGCTGAATGGGCTGTGTCTACCTTTGAACCAAGTTTTACGTAACGAACAAACATAATCAGTAGAAAGGGTTGGATGGTCTATTTGTTTTCTCGAAGCAGTACACAGTTTCATTACATAATATATGATGCTGGCAAGGCTACTTTCATTAGCAGACAACTTAGTCTACACTCCGTTTCACAATAACTTGGCAAACTGTGGAGGCTACGGCTCCTGCGACCCAGTAAGAGCTGTCGAGAGCGAGGCACATGGCAGCATGTCACAGGAGTGTTCGTGTCACAGCGCCGAATGCAAGGACCACCCACCAGAACCGGTTGTCGTCTGCTGAGAAACCAAATAACTTGCGGATGAACGTCCACTACAGCAACACTTTTATGAGACAACCACAGCTCAATTTGCTCATGAATGCGTGGCGAGCAATGCTCGGGCGATGTTTTGAGTAGAAGTGGTTCGATTAACAGCTGCGATTGTTCGAACATCGTTCAGAAGCCGTTGTTGCTCTAAGAACAGTGTTGATCCATATTAAGTGTCGTTGATAAGCAACATAAGTCTCCGTCTTTTTCCGTGTCGTGTAGAGTTGCGGTCAGAAGAATCCGACGGCAACACTACTAAAAGAAGAACGAAAAAAGCCTAGCACTATGTTTTGTCCCAGATGGCGCTGTTGCTGAGGCGATAACGAGGACTTGGCCATGGCAGGTTGTCACGTGCCTGGCTCCGATGCTCTTATTGGTGCCGCAGCCTTCACAGTTTGCCTAAGCTACCATGAAACGGAGTATAGTGTATCACCTGTGCACGCTATAAAAACGAATAAGATGCAAGGTGTAGCCACTCTCGCAGCTGTAGCCTTTATATTATTACTTGCTATGCTGTGGAAGAGTACACAAAAAATCTAGTTTACAAAGCCAAATCTAATTTTTTGCACTCTTGCATGTTACGAAAATAAAAGCATCATGCCCGAACACCAACATTCTGTCCCTAAATTATTCCTTGCTGAAATAAAAATAATGTACTGTGAACATGAACCAATACAATCTCGAACAGGTTTAGAGGGATACTACAACGAAATTGTCGGCGCTTATTTTATGGTCTATATGTGTTCAAAGGAGCAGTATCACATCGGACACACCAATATCTTGTTAAAAAAGACACGAAAAGGAATTTTAAAATGAATTAAACGATTAGCAAAGAGCACCTGGTGGATGTCGCTAACGCCTCGTTTATAATGCCCGTCTAGGAACCTTGAGAGGTAGTGACGGTTATTGTCTCGCCTCCGGCCACGACGAGAGAAGAGGGGAAGGAGGAACTCCCCTCTTCACGAGAATCTCTTTTGTGTGACCCAGAAGTCGCTATTGTCCCCCTACAAGATTATAGAAGATTAACCCGTCACTCAAAATTCGTACAAAAGCAGCCGCTTCGGTGGCTGGAACGACTAGGCCAGGCTCTCGACGTCGGCCTCGCCGTAGCTTTGCTCGTCCCGAGAGCAATCGTTGCCCGAGACGACCTACGTCACGATTGCGTCGGATGTCACGTGCTCTAAGCTGGGCCTTCTCCAAGCGCTTGCCAGAGTGGGCCGTTTATAACGAAAAATACAGCCACCAGGCTCAAAATACAGACGTGCGATTGTCATTTACGGATATTGTGGATCATATTCAACATATTTTTGAACACGACGGATATATTTCAAATTTCGTTGAAGTATCCCTTTAAGAATGGCTATGAATCAATAAACAATTACTTGAACCTGCAAGCTTGAAATCCAGTATGCGTGTGCGATAAATACCCTGGCCTTTCGACTATTCCCCGTCGACACTAAAGGCCCGTTCACACTCTTGCGACCGAGTAAGACCGAGAGAGACCAGACCGGTTTTAAGCCTCTTGCGATCTCTCAGGACCAGTTTCGCTGCAACGCATCCGGTCCTAAGAAGTCGTAAAAGGCTTAAAAACCGGTCTGGTCTCTCTCGGTCTTAGTCGGTCGCAAAAGTGTGAACGGCGCTTTATTCTCGACGCATAGGGACTTCGTCGATTTCACGGCAGTTCAAGCTATTGGTCAGGCAACATGCTCATGTTTATAGTTTCGGCTGTAGCTATAGGAATAACAAAGGTGAGTTGTGTGTTGCTGAGTCAAAGCAGAAGTCTCCGGTTTAAAAAGCTTCTTAAAATGCACTAAAGCTGGTTTTGACTTCATAATTACATGACTCGAACATAAACTACTTACTTCACCAAGTCTAAGGATTCACAAATAATTTGGGAACATGTATTCTGCTTTTATCTTTATTCACTTCTGGAACTGATTGCGTATATAAAATATGCAATCAGTCTCGCACACCTCCCCATTGCAACACGGAAGAAGGAGATTTGTTGGCTTTTTTTTCTCACCGGAAAGCAGAAAAAAAGGAACATGTTTCAATGTGCTTATTACATTGAAGTGGGAAAGCTACGGAAACAAATTTTGCATCTTCAAAGTTCATGAAGTAGGCAGATTACTTTCAAGTCATAAGAGGATAAAGTCAGAAACAGCTTCAGCTCGCCTTCAGTCAGATTTTCCCTTTAGATCCAGGGACGTTTCACCTTTCATAAGGTCATCAGTACCAATTGGCATCCTTTCAGGACTCCGTACTGATAGATGTACAAGCTTGGCCTCGAGGTCGCAGTGCCCTCCTTTCATGTGCTTGGAGTGCGACCCCCTCGTGCACTTGGTCCCAGATGGTGAAGCTGGTGCTGGACAGGATGTCGTCCCCTGTAAAAGCAGTCGTCCCAGTAGTCAAACGATCCGATTACACCTTTGAGCAGCGTATTTGTCCTCCCATGCCATTACCAACTGAAAATCAGTGAAAGCCTGTTTTTAAGCAACAGAATGCATAAATGAACATGTCTATTTCATTCCCTTTGTACTGAACACCTGCCAGCATCCGAGGGATGCAACCTCAAAACAAATAACTTTGCATTATTTGCTCTTTGGAGACTCCTTGAACTTAAACCAACTCAAACACCACAACAATTTTAAAGCTGGGAACTTCGAGGACACCTCTCCATATACTTAGATTACACGCTTGTCCCTTCTGTCCTCATACTCCTGGGTTTTTAGTCTTGGAAGTTAAAGCTTTGGTTTTTTTCATTGCTTGGTTGCTGGTAAATGCTGGAGGAAGCTCGTACTGTTACCAACTGTTACTTTGAAACATCAAGTTTACAAATTGAGCACTAACCCGTATTGATGGTCGGATACAGAAGCTAGATTTGTCGCCGTCAAGGAGGTTGTCATAAAACAGTGGGCACGGGACTGAATATAGCGGAGGAGCTGGCGACCTGAGGCGCATTCGAGAGTATCAAAGAAGACGAGGTGTGTGAGCTTTGCGCAAAGCAGGACGATCGGCCAGAGATGTGAGAATGTGGTGTCGAGAGAACTTCAACCCGGCTGACTGCATGACTGTTATCTGAGCCGCATTAACCAGAGGAGAAGAGAGAGGTAACAAGTGAACGACAACTCTACGGTCGAGGAGTGATTGACCAGGTTATTTCACCCAAGCATCACGGTAATCATTTCAACAACCAAGAAAAGGACGTCCAAACATCAGCACAGCAATACCAGCAGCGTGCCAAGGAATTGGGCTGTGTGTATGTTTATACAGCCTCGAACTTGATCTGCCTCAACAGGCGATGAGTCTCCCCGCGGTAGATGAGCAATTTAGCCAGTGCAGTACGACCGCTAGCCTGGGGTCTTTAACGTGCATCACGCAGTAGTGATACACGACTGCACGCCGGTACAATCCTCATCCAGATCGAAACGGGCAAAGGTGGGGATTGAACACACGATCCTGGGTTCTTGCAGCGCGAGCTTTCACTCCACATTCTCCGAGCTGGTGTGCGCAAACCCCTCGTCCACTGATTTTTTTTTATTTATTGTCCCCCTTGTCCATTGATCCCCCCGTTGCCAAGGAATAACATATAATAAATGACAACGGTACAGTGGTCTGCAACAGGTAGCTTTTCAGTGTTTGAGCAACCAGGTTGAGATCACGTGACACCTTCCTGCCATATGTGGCTTGCAAAATAGATGCATAAATCATAAAGCAAGTAATATTTTGATTTTTTTTTTTTACTAAAGATATTGGCATGTGTATTTGGCTCTCACAACTTCTGAAAGCTGCCTTTAATGCATAGAGTGGCTTTTTCATAATCTTACCTCCATGGAGAACTTCCCAGCTGGCAACGGGGCCGTGAAACGCAGACCCCCTGGAAGTCGCACAGGCGCCAAGTGCATTACAGAGGGCCTGCAGCATGTCCTCCGAGTAGAGGGCCCTTTCAGTAGCCCGGCAGCCGGTGGATTCTGTTGGAATGATGGGGTAGGGGGAACTCAAGCACTTGCAAATTAACGGACCTAAGAAAACTAGTAGGCAGGTACGAAAACATGCCACTCGCCCCCGCAGCGTTTGCCTCACTGGCGCTTTGTGGTGAAACAAATCAGCGGCGAGCGACTCATGGAACACACGTCAGAAGAACAATGCGTCTTGAGTTTAACACCTTAGGACAGCGCTTTATCGCGCGCGTGAAGCCATTGGCGTAGCCAGGTTTTTTGGGGGGCCGGGGGGGGGGGAGGGATTTGGGGTACGAGGTTCTGAACCCCCTTCCCTGGCTACGCCACTGGCATGAAGTGACATCGGATGTCACTTAGACACGGCGCTATCACTGCTAAAATGGGCTACCATCGAACACTGAGTCGTGACTGCGAAGTTTATGACCCACATACATATATCCTACCGCACTCTGTTTGAACAAGTGGCATACAACCTGTCGCTGGGGGGAAAGACTAACAACAGACGACTGCGCACTCGGCTCGGTCGTACCTCACCGATCGCCTAATCCGCTGCTTTTCCGTAACATTCCGTTTTACTTTGCTATACTCCTTTCACGTGCAACTGTTTGTGAATGATGCGAACTGTACAGAGACGACGTAACTCACCTCAGCGATCGCCATGGCGCGGTTCTCCGGGGGCCAGCGTTGCGGGAGATCGGCCTTCGAAAGCTCGGCAGTCCGTTCAGCTCGCCGAAGAGGGCTGTAGGTGCACTTTGATGCTTCACGAAGACACCGAGACACTTGCTAGCGAAAAGGGGTCTCCGCCAAGAAGTAGAAAGGCTCACTCGCGTCGCACATCGCCGTGCTGACGTTTGGGGGGCTCACGTCAACATCCGACCACCGGAGACCGGGACGCATATTGGTGCTTCGTACGCTACCAGGGTAAATTCTTTCGCGTCAAAGGAAGTAACGTACATTTGGAGATATTTCCGGTCTCTTTTTCCGTATGCCGCGTCCTCGTTCAAGCATAACATTAGTATAAATATACACATACTAAGTGTGATGTACCGGTAATTTTTAGGGTAATGCAGGGCATATATTTATTTAACTGGTAGATTACATTCGGCTGACAACGTCGTCTTCGGTCTGCGACCGCGCCCAGTCTGTTCTTTCACGCAGGCGTCACGTTCTCCTCCGCGGCCCGCTCTCCACCGCCGGCGTCTCCGGTTGCATCAGCCCGCGCGCCGTTGCCTGGACCAAAGGTCGTGTTCGCTGTGCGTGGCGAACACGCACCAATACACGGCGCGCACACAATACACGGCACTAAGCACAAACTAATACACACTTTCAATAATCACACAAATTTGTTTTCGCTGTGAGCTGGCGTTGCGTCCGGACGGAGCACTGGAAACGCGTATACCTAACCCTCCCCCCGCCCTCCTCTCTCTCCCCCCGTGAACCTAGGGAAGGCGGAGATTTATGGACGTAACTTGGGTTACGTCGGACGTAACGCTAGACACTTCGGTTGTGTTTTCACCTTCCACTGAAAACTAGAATATTACCACGCATATTTGCAAATGTCGACGCAACTGCACACGGATGATGACAAAGAACAAAACTCAAGTGTATCATAAAATTTAAAAAAAAAGATTGCAGCTTTTTGTTCGCGTCCTACATGAATAAGAAAGCCCGTAAATAAGTTGTTTCTTACCTGTCGATCGTATCCATACGTCCCACAATATCCGTGACGAAAACATTTGAACACGAACTCCAAGAAGACTCTCTCTGTCGAGAGGGAGGTCTATCGATAATCGACCAGAGTCATCGTTGGCTTGTTGTCTCACATGTCACTCAAACCGTAGCAGGACTTGTTCCACGAATCCACGTAAATGCCGTAATATCAAACGAACACAAAAAAAAAATTACCCGAGACTGTATTCACGACGGAAATACGACGAGAAAAAAAAAAACAATTCTCAAGAGTATCACACACGAGAGCAGAGGCGACGAAAGGCTTAAAGTTGTCGACCCATCTCTTGCTCGTGTGCGCTCCCTGCGGCGATGACTGGATTTTTTTTTCGGTTCCCTTCCCTTCAGAAATGTCTCAGCGTTCCTTTTCAGACAGTTAGCAGCTCACACACAACGTAAATTTACCAGAATCGGAGCCAGTATGAGGGAAGATGTCGCATCCGAGTGATCGGAGCCGGTTCATTCTGCGAGACTACATGTAGTCCCGCGGTTACGGGGATACTCATAAATATAAATTTGGTACTTTCAGCCTTAGTAACGCGTTGTATATTACGTTTATGTTATATATATAATAAATTTTACAAGACTGCGCTTTTAAAATGTATATTCATGTCGGATAAACGCTGACAAACACCACCGCGCCGCTCGACAAGCAACATTTTTTTCACGTCGATAGTAGATATTTTTACGTAGTTGCGCCATGGCCTTCTTCCTCCGCCATTGTGACGTGACCACTCAGAGCGCCATGGCCTTCTTCTCTGGGAGGTGTTGGGCATTGCCCCTTCTCCGTAACTTCCCCTCCTTCTCAAGAGCTGCGCTCTAGTTCGGCGTTACAGGGAGTTGTAAACGGCTTTCATTTTTTGGTATTGATCAGTGTTGGCGGTATGGTAACACGTTACAAGTAATGGTGTTATCGGTAACGGGTTCCTTGTTTTCAGTAACGCGTAACGTACTCGCTACGTCTTCAAAACAGTAACGGGTAACGTACTTACGTTATTAATTTAGAGCAACGAGAAGCGTACAGTTATCCCCATGTGGCGGGTTCGAATCCCGGCCGAGGTGCCCGCAATCTGACGGAGGCTTATTGCGGTGAAGACGCCGTGTAACCGAGCTTTCGGTTGCACGTCAAAATATCTCTAGGTGGTCCAAATTAATCCTCAGTCCTCCGCTGGGGCGTGCCAGATGCCCGTCGTTGGTTTGGCACGTAAAACCCCCAAATTTGGCTTTGATTTTTTAGAAGCGTACAGATACGTCACTCGTTTCATATTCTGCCCTAGACTTAAAAAAATACTTCAATTTATTTTTTGTATTTTTAGGCGCCAAGTAATGTGAATTTTTAGTGTTTTTTTTGCTCTTTGCTTTTTGTCTTGGGAGTATTTAGGTGAAACAAAAAAAAGGATTATGTAATTATCTTCAGTTTATGCATGGAGATAATGTTTCTTGAAATATGGCACGTCTGCCTACCCGTAACGTCAAAACAGTAAAACGTGTTCATTCAAAATTCAAAAATGTAACGCAAAAGTAACGTGCATTACCTTCAATAGTTAATGGTAACGAGTTCCTTTTATTTGCGAGTAACAAGTAACGTATTTCGTTTTCCTTTTTTTTTCTCTTTTTCGGTAACGCCTTTAAAGTGGTAGTTTTGTTGTATGTACGTTTAAACAGCCGGAAGTTAGTCAGCCTCAATGGACGAGTCGCTTTTTGTTCAATGTGCTTTACGTTTTTTGCTTTAGGGAACTCTTGGAACAGAAGGGAGACGCGCTTGGATTGAGCGAGCGTCGCGTCTCCCGTAAAACAGACCCGGTCGCACATGTCGTCGCACGAACACCCAAGGGGAGGTTGCCATGGAACGCCCACTGAAATTCGGCAGTCGCCGCAGGTAAAGGAAGAGAACGACGTCGTGCAAAATCCAGCCGACTCCGCTGCTTTGTGTCCAACTCGTGCTTTCGCAGCTAGCGAGTCTACGGGCCGCCGCTGACCCTTTCTCTTTGCCTCTACTATCTCGGGGGAGGGATCTCGACAGCCCTGGTGTTTACGCGATGCCTCTCGTGCTTGTTCTGCTGGTCTAGAAGAACTGAAGCGAGGGCCCCCCGCGGCAGGGCTTGTTTTCTAGACGCGCGGGGGAGGGGGGGGATGACGAAATTGTGTGTCGCAAGAGGTGGCGTGATCGTACGAGGGGCGACGACGATGGGGAGAGAGCGGTAAGGCGGCGGAGCAATCCCTCTCTCCCCTTGATCACGTGGGTTTTTGCGTACGAACAACGCCGGACATTGCCTCAAAGGGACACTAGCAGCTACCGCTGTGAAAAGCCTAATGTGCAGGCGAGGTGGTGTATATCCAACGTGATAGTACACTCTGAGACCGAGGTAATAAATAATAGCATTCAGCAAGAGAATCGCATTTAGATTGAAAACTTGAAAGCCCCGTCGTGTTTCCTTACAGACGTTCTGTGGGTGAGTAGAAAAAAAATATATGTGTCATCATTTGCCTTTCTGGTTACACCTTAACGGCAAACACCTATATATAACTCGCACATGTCTGTTCACGTCTTCGTGAGCTGCGAAATCATCAAATGAAGCTTACGTTGTAACGGCAGGTTAAGACGTTACCCATTGGAATAACTGCGTATCCATCTTCGTGATCTTTTTTTTTTAAATAGTATATTCCGCACTCCTGTGCATACTTAAGAGTAAATCAGTTAAATATAAATATCTACGTAAGGTTGAAGCGCATTATATTTAAAAGGTTTAAGGCATTACTGACATTTTGTATGGGAGCTCCCTTGGTTCAGAAAACCTGTCACAAAAAGTTTCTCCTGAAAACGTGTTATTTCTTGCATAAAGCGAAACAAAAACGCTCTTGCTTACAACAGGTAAATGTGAACCCTACCAATACCTTATTCTTATCTTCAGGATAGCACACTATAAGCTATCCTAAAAAAGTGAACATTTCTATTGCATCCTAATCTCGATCTAATTAAATATAGACCTTTGCAAAGATCGCCTTCTGGGCGCTGCCATCTTTGTCTGCTGGGCTGTGGAAGGCCTCCTGAGCATGCGCTGTTGCTCTGTTGTACAGTATATGAGACGTTGCGCATGCGTCCTCGGCTTGGTGACTCAGCATTTTCCGCCCGGGTGATAAGCGATGAAAAGGTCTATACATTCTAAGATAACTGAAGCATCTACTTCTCTGCAGATCACTTTCAAGGGCCACTCACTGCAATTTACAGTGTGAGCTTGGTGAATGAAATAGCAAAAATTACGTTTAGACTTCAAAAAAACAAAAGCAGTTTGAGCTGCGGCATGAATGGGGCACTGACAGGTCAAAATAACTTTTTTATTATTATTATTATCCGAAACGATTGAAAAAGTTTACTGGACATTTCCTTCAAAATTCGAAACTTGGGATCTCAGTGTTTGTGAAGTAAAAAAAAAATATTTCCAAAAGCCGAATTTGAAGTTCCCGCGCGATCCGCGCCAGTGCAGTGACGTCAAAGATTGAGTCGTCCTGCAACTCCACTTTCTCTCACGCCTCCGAACCGCCGCGACCTGAAGTGTCGTGTTCGCCCGCGTCCCGCGAACAACCGCTCTCTTTCTTTGCGTGCAGCTTATCGCTGCGACTAGACGACGCCTTTCTTCCGGGTTTGAAGTTCTTTGAGGGCCCTTTCAGCGATCTCGAATTTTTTAAACGGTGTGATGTGGAAGAAAAAACGCAGTAAACATTGCATTAAAAAAAAAAGAAAAAGGTTTTGCGAATGCCGTCATTAAATGTTATAGAAATGTTGCTTAAATGTTATAGAAATGTTGCACTAATAAAAAGAAGCGAGGAGGTGAGAAGGGGGAGAGAAAAACGCCAAAGATAAAATGGCACGCGCGCACATGAAAAAGTTTTTTTCGCGATGTGGTATTTTTGCGCGCCAATGACTACACCTTGCATCGTTTTAGACAAGAAAAAAAAAAGGACCTTTGGCGTGTCACTGCCTCTTTAAACATGTTGTTTCACAATGCTCGGTCCCGCAGCGCAGCCTTCTTTTTTTTTCTTTTTTTATCAGCAAACATATTATTAGATTTTTTTTTCCGCCGATTTGTGTCTGTAAATTGCAGCGATTTCCTCTTCTAAGTGCTCTGCGAGAAAGTAGTCTACGTATTTTGTATCGCGTAGTGTAACGTAAAGATTCTAAGAAGATGTGGAATTCTGAGCGAATATCGATTTCCAATATATTTTCATTAAGAAGCATGCATATATCAACATCTATCTGTAATAACACATACGTTCTGAAAGAAAGTCGAGCTTGTTTCTTTGTTTGTTTTTATGTTTATCTTAGTGCTTTATTATATATATATATATATATATATATATATATATATATATATATATATATATATATATATATATATATATATATATATATATATATATATAGATTCGTAAACTTGCGCTTATAAAACCGATCCCCCAAGATTCCGCCGGCCGATGTTAAATTGACAGATCGAGTAAAGTGGCAGCGTGTTGTCTTTCTTCTTTTTTCTTTTTTACACGCTTCATTTATTTGGTTATATCTTGAAACGTTCATTAATTATGTAAAAATCGAAACATAAAAGATGATATGGAGCTTCTATTCAAATCGTTTTCAATTTGTTTTCAGACGCTTAGCGCATCGCTGGGCTCGACCTTCAGAGCATGTCTTCCGCGAGTCCCATCGCGAGATCATCGTTCGAACATATCGTTCTGGGAAATTCCAATCTGCAAAAATGTCGATACCTGTCACATATTCCACGCTCCTATCTTTTTTTTTTCTATTACAGTTTTTTGGGTGGAAATGTCAACGGCCCTTAAGTATGTAACATAGGGAAAAGCAAAATTTACATTAATGTTTTCGTGCATCTCACATCTGAAGGTTTCTCGATTCTGTTCTCTCTGAGGGAGCAAATAACTTTCACGCAGTATGCGTTTAATGGCCAGGATGGCCGAGAAAATTGTAACAGAACGCCACACAAGCCGTTACGAAATGTGTAACAGGTACTCCGCAGGACAATCTGAAGAAATAGTAATTCACTGAGAAGAAGCAACAAAATTCAAAATGCGACCGGTAGGAAATCGGTCCCTCGACCCCATCATCATGAGCTCAACACTCTACCACTGCTTTCAAAGGGGAGACTTGCGAAAAGTACATAACCCGTCTACTGGCTGGCCGACCCCGAGAGAATAACGCCGGCTTCCCGTGTTCGGCGTTGGCGTTTGAACGCTGAGTAGACAGAGACTTCGCGGCTGCTCCTTAATCTTAAGTGCCAAGTCCATTACATGCTCCCCAAAAAAGTACACTGCATATAGAGAACTGATTCCTTCGGAATTATGTTACCCACAATGGCGTACAACAGGTGAACAGTGTAAAAGCGATCATCATCGAGTTAATTACCTTAATTGTGCTTACTAGCTCTTTTTTTAATTGTCGCTTCAGCTGGCAAACTTTAATTAGAAAATTCTTGCCGTCATCAGAATATATGCCAAATCAGTTGTTAGTATTTAGGCAATACATATTACAGCGCGCTTTTCTCTGGCCAATTCAAACCGTGGCCAGACGAGGTACCGAAACAAGACGCAAAAAAGAGTGGCGGAACTGCCACCCGGAAGTGACGTCAGCCTCCATTGTGAAAGCGGTGGTCGTAGAAAAGGTGCGCCCTACTCTGCTGTCTCCTCCGTCATGCAGCTTTCTGCGCTCTTTCAGCATTAGTCTCGGTATGGCAGAAACTTGGAAGCCTAACTTCGCTAGAATGCTTGACTGGTTCCGGTGTCTCTGCATGTACAAAACGTGATAGAATATAATATAAAAAGCGATATTTTCTAAATCAAATGAGTGCACACATTATGAACATCAATGCGGTCAATAACGAAGTTGTTGAGCCTTGTAGGCAGGTTATGAACAAGAAATCGGAAGTGTACAATTCGTACGGAAATTACGAAGGATTCATAATTCTCTGCGTAAAACCGTTTCAAACTTAAAATCAGGACCTACATTCGCAACTTCTTAATCGTGTTTCACAATCGTTAATTGAGAACTTCACGTATATGAATTTATGAACAATCAGATTTCTTCGATCCCCTCCCCCCCCCCCGTAAACCCAGCCATGTGGTTACAACATGATACTTTCGACATTCACACGTCCCCCAAAAAGGTGTGTTCTGATTAAATTTGCCTATGATCTTTTTTAAAGTCGCGTGGCTTAATGATGCGATATAGATCACTCAGGACATCGGACGTACAGCCGAATTATCCAGAATAATTGGGATGCTCGTATTAGTCATCTTCATTATATAGAAGAATGGAGCGACGTTCATTTTACTCTAGTTATTACAACGCAGAGCAACAGCAACGTTATATTAGTAGGAAAAACACGTAAAACAACCATCAACGTCAAAAAGAGCGCGGAGATTTTAAAATTTAATTCAACGCCGTTAGAAGAACTATGCACTAGCATATAGCGCCCTCCCACTTCTCCGACCTAAGTGAAAAGCGCACTGATTATGTCTAGCCTAATTGTAACTATGGGAAGTAACACAAAACTTTTTTGGGCAGATCATTTTTTTTTATTTTCTTCAAATATTTACGGCGGTTATAAGCCACTCCCGCTCATAACCTTCCTAAATTACCAGCATTTATTGCAAAAAAAATTCACCTTTTCTAACTGCTCAAAGGTATACCTTTTTCATGCGACACAATGCAGAAGAAAAAAAATTATTAGCGCATTCTGCTTTGCGATTCCAACGAACCTGTGCCGAACCGTTGCCACGGTAAATTTCACTCCTCTTACCTCGCTAGTTCGTTGTCAGCGAAACAAACGCACAAAGAGATGCACGGATGAAAGGAAGAAAAACAAAAAAACAGTGGGAAAAGGGGAAATGCGTTAAACATCAAGGGGTGCACGCTGATTGGTCGAGCATGGGCAGGTTGCGCGTGGCAACGGGAGACAACAGCCAGCGCTCTAAAGGGTGAACAAAGGAACCACTGGGGACGACTTCCTTCTCATTAGACTCGGCTCTCTTCACAAATTTGGGGAAGCGACCAGAGTCTCTTTTTTGTCTGTTCCTCTCGTTTTAATGTCTGGATTCTCCCACCCGTTTGCTCCTCCCTTGTGTATTCAACTTTGAAGGTTCGCACCAAGCCGAAGAAGAGGAAGGCCAATTTAGGAGCTTATGTGTTCCCTTTGTTTCTCGGGTGAAAGCGGATTTCGGAGCGTTTTACTCCAAATTGTTTGACGGCACATTGTTCCCCCGTCGCAGTTGGTAAATATTTCTGTTTTTATTTTTTTTTATTGTGTTTGTTACAGCGTAGTTTTTAAAATGTCACGTGACACCGTGACGTTACGTGAAACTATTACATCACGTAACACTACGACGTTACGTCACGTCACAAACCGTCACAGTCCTAGAAGAAAACGCAAACGGGATTGGCTGCGATTTGCCTCGCCAATAGTGGCTATACGGAGAGCAAGTCGCCTGCTTCTTGCACAGGGTTTGCGGTGACGTCAGAACGACTCCGAGCTCTGATTGGCTTGATTTAAAGAGATACTGCAACGAAATGTCGACGCTTATTTCTTGTTATAGTCGTGTTCAGGGAGCATTATCACATAAGAGACACCAATCCCTTTCGAAAAAAGACACGAAAAGGAATTTTAAAACGAATTAAACGATTAGCAAAGAGCACCTGGGGGCTATGTTCGATAAATGTTTCGTTTTCCTAAAAAGAAACGAGCGACGAACTGACGATATCGCGTCTGATTGGTCAGAGGCTCAAATGACAGTTCTCTGCGTCATTTGAGCCTCTAGCCAATCGGACGCGATATCGTCACTTCTGTCACTTCGTTTTTTAAGAGAAACGAAACATTTGTCGAACATAGCCCCTGGTGGATGTCGCTAAGCCCGTCTAGGCTAGGTGACGTAGTCTCGCCTCCGGCCACGACGAGAGAAGAGCTGAAGGAGGAACTCCCCTTTCCCCGGGACTCCTATTTTGTGTGTCCCAGAAGTCGCTATTGTCCCTCTGCAAGATTATAGAAGATTGACCCGTCACTCAAAATTTGTACAAAGGCCGCTTTGGGGTTACTTGCGGTGGCCCGATCGCCGGTGTGCTTCGGTTGCTTTCAGCGGATGCTGCGAGCCATCGGGGCTTATCGAAGGCCGTGAGAATGTCACGTGACCTTGGAGAGGGGGCACAGCGAAGCGCGGAAAGCGTACACGTGCCGACCGGCGTCTGACCACGTCCGACAGTCGGAGGCGGGATTTTCGCGCTCCGGTGCATGAAAGCTGTCCCCCAGGTCATTCCGACAGTCCGCACGTCGGATCGGACGGTTTCGTCGTACATGTGTTCCGCGCTTAGCCACACGCGGGATTAGCTGCGACAGCTCACGGCGTCCGCGCGCGGTAAGGTCCTGAGATAAACTACGTAACGACTATGGCTGAGTGCACTCCGCTGGCTGCTCTCCCAGCGTTTTGCCAGAGTGGGCCGTTTATAACGAAAAATGCCGCCATCAGGCTCGAAATACAAACGTGCGATTGCCATTTACGGATATTGTGGATCATATTCGGCCTATTTGTGAACACGACGGGTATATTTCAAATTTCGATGAAGTATCCCTTTAAAGGATAGTGGGTAGACCTCAATGCTAAATGTCTTAAGGTCTACCAACTATGGAGGTGCAAGCCGGTAGTAAAAGTTGAGAATAAAAAACAAAATTACATTGTTTAAAAATAAACGTAAACGTGTTTTGGGCAATCTACGACGCCATTTTGCAGACTATGCAAGCGTAGTGAGAAGTCCTTCCAATAGAAGGCGTACGCCGCGTCGTAAGAACGCCGGCATTCAAATTAGGTAGCAGACGATCCGCAAAAGAACCCGAACCGGCCGGCGCTCCCTCGACGCGGCGTACGCCATCTGTCGGCAGCACTCCCCACTACGCGTGCATCCTATGCGAAGTGGTGGCATACATTGCCCAGAATAGTTTCTTTTTTCTTTTAATAATGTAAATTTTTGTCTTCATTTTCTTCACTGTAGACTTCAACTCCCTGCTCGCACTTATGCTGTAAACTGTAGCGCGATACGCTACGAAACCGACTTTTGCGGGTCGTCTACATTGCCTTAAAAAGCGTCAGTTTACATGATGCATATAGGGATAGAACTACGCATCTACTTTCACGCGACACAAACGTAAATATTTGAAAAGATAATAACCATTAGGCTAAAAAAATAAAACGGTAATGAAAACGATTCACCATCTGCTCCGCCCCCAAACTGTAGACTGCTTCCGACACGGCCCGGTGGAGCGATGGAATTCGGCCCCCAGAAAAGAAGCAGGGCCATTTTCAGCCTCGGCAGTCAACCGGTACCCCTTAATCGGATCGCTGAATAATTAACGCGACTACGGCCTACCATTTTCCCCCTCTCCGCTTCCCTCCTCTCACCTTTTTTTTTCTACTATACTTCGTTCGCCCTTTAAACTGATAGCTCGGTGGGAGAGCTACGCGTTAGCCGGACCAATCAACGGCCTCCCTTTCGTCACCTGACCCAGTTCTCTGCGCGTGGGTACCGGCGGAAGGGTGATCACGTGACGAAACATGGACGCCCGTCTGGTCCAATCAGCACCCAGCTTCCACCGCAGTGCCATGGCTAAAGAGTGAGCGGAGTCTTCTCATCACGACGCCTCCCTCGTCCTTGTCTCCTCTCCCAGTGCATCTCTTTCCCGCCAAATTGCAAACCGGCTGTTGTGCAGTAGCGTGGAGCGTGTGGCAGCAGAGGCTACGGCGGTCGGTGGTCATCCGGTGTTTTTTTCTGTAAGGGCTGCTTTTGTTCGAGGAGCCAAGCCAAAGCCAAGTGGTTGGCTGCGAGCCCCAGCGGAGTTGGGACGGACCCCGCTAAGTAGATTTTGTGGACCCACCACCGACCTCTTGCATCGATCGCCTAAGGTCGCCCACGCTGGAGTTAAGCCTTTTTTTTTTTCTCGCGCGTTTTCAGGAGAGAGCCGTTCAAACAAAAAGGCGCGCTGTGCTCCTGAAACCCTGTCCTCAGAAATCACCGACCCCGAGAGGATAGGCCACGTGCTGCGACAGAGATTTCCTTGGAGCACCTCACGTTTTATTTACGCTATGAATAAAATACCTTAGGGCTTGGTGTAGTTTTCCACGGTAAATTAAGACGTAGCAGTTGAAGTGGATTGTAAAATTTACCATCTCTTGCATAACATTGAAACAGACTCAACGACCAGAGAATGCGAAAGTTGACATTTCATTTAAGGGGTTTTACTTTTTTCAACATATGTAATGTAAGTTTTCTGGGGTGGGGTGCACAACACCTCTAATATTAATATATAGTAGGAGATATATTCGTACTCTTAAAGCATTGTTACCCAGCATGTACATATATATGCTAATTTCTTTGTTTTTTTATGTATGCCTGTTTTTAATGCGATATTATCCCTCGAAAGGGCCCCTACTGCACAGCTTTGTTTTGCCTTTTCTTATGATCATATCTGATTGTGAAAGCGTTACGAGTTTAAGCATCAAGCCTCCTTCAGGGATTAACAAAATGAAGGAACCACAAATGCTCCCGCCTTCTAAAGAAAAAAAAAAGAAAGAAAGATGGCGGCTGACGTAACCAAACAAACGCCTGAACGACGTCGAAGGTAAACTTAGTACTACTAACACCTCCTTCACCGTTAGATTATTGACACGCAACAAAGACTAACCCCATTGTCCACATCCTCCAGATGCGCGTGGAAGCTGTTGCGAAAGTTGACTTACGTCGCTATCTAGCGAACCGACTTGCCCAAATGGCAAAGTCATTTGGATCCCTTCTCCTTTCCCGTTCGGCTGAGCAGAGCGAGCGGCGATGCGAACGATGAGGAAAGCTCGAGGTGTAGATTGGGCGACTGGATACTAGCGCGGGAGACACTCCTGGCCTCGGTGCTATTGATCAGAAGTTCGCTCGGGAGCAGTCCGATTCCACTCGCGATTCCAGCCGAGCGTACACCGTACAGCGCGTCTATCGGGTAACTCATTCGTGGTCATTTGGCTGTCTGTTATCGCAACACCCTTTTGCTCGAGTGCACACGTGTTTTAAGGAGGCGAGCTTAAGTATCTGGGTCTTGCCTTCCACGTCGTATAAATAGCACCTGCCATACATGGCATACGGGCGCGGGTCTTGTTTTTAGGTGGTATAAGTGTCACCTAGTTTACACTGGAAGACGCGCTCGTGGCAACGTGGACGTGACCTAAGCAAAGCTGCTTAAAGAGACACTGACACCCGCCCAAAATTTTGTTTATGCTTTGCGAGACGATCTATTATGGTGTCAATAGACTGCCCAATCAATATGTTTCTGCAGCGTAACGTATATTTTTATTAATCTAAAAAGAAGGCAACTGCTCGAAACCAAAAACGAAACTGGACTGGGAGGGAAAAGTAATACAGAGGAGGAGAAAGTTACAGAAAACCACGTGACTGTGCTACTTTTTTTAATCAATGTATTTGCAGTTTTTTTGAAGCCACAAAAAATGGGTATTATACTTTTTTCTGTTTTTAGTATTGAGCGTGTGCCTTCGAGGACCCACGACTTTAATTAGCTTTGGTGGTTGTGTCTCAACCATAGAAAACGGCACGTGACCACGGAGAAGATAGTGAGCGTGACTCAAACCGGCCAGTTCTCGATCGGCGGTTTTTGGGTGGAAAACGAAAACGAATTTCGAGCCGCAAATTCGGTTTTGCGTAGTTGGGCTCTCGTATGGCATGTACAAATAAAAACCTTGACAGGGATGCTGAACCGAGATTTGGATTTCACAAAATAAGGCCGCAGAAGCGTTGAACGGGACGCTACAAACTCCAAAACATCCCTCATACATCAGTATCTCAAACGAATGGCCGTATTTTTGGAAAAGAATGGCGCGATCAAGCGAGGAATGCCACGTCACGATTCTCCTGGAACAGTTGAGAATGGAGGGAAGCGGCCTCGCTTCTCTCATCCTCGCGAATTAGAGTCGTGACCCGAGATGTCTCGTCGGCCTTGTTCAATCGTGCCCTTCTTTTCCAAAAGTGCGGCCATCCTTTAAAGATATGGCTGTATGAACGATGTTTTGGGGTTTTGCAGAGTCCCGCGTATCGCTCCAGCCTTGTTTTGTGAGATCTAAATTTCGGTTCAGCATCCCTTTCAATTTACCATATTCACTGGCAACTTCGGAAAGAAGGGGCGTGCAAAGCCGCACCGCAGGCTATTTCAAAACCACAACCGCAAGTACATTGCCCGGCACTTTTAAAAACTCTGCAACACTTTTTTTTTGCGCCGGTTTAGGCGCATAAAGTCGTATCAGCCCAGCGCAGGCGATGGTAAGTCAAAGAGCCCGATAATGACACGTGATGGGAGGAGAGCTGATTTTATCTTCTGGGTGGTACCCCCTATAATACGCTAAACACACCAGGCGCAGACACGTTCCAAGGATTGAAGTGAGGCTTTGGTCTCCATCCTTCAGGCGACACAGAGCAGACACGCACTTGCTCCCAAACAAGATTCGTCCCCCCCCCCCCCTTCCTTTTTCCCGCAAAAAAAAAAAAGGAAAAACGAAAAGACAAAATATATGTTTCATTGTGTGGAATCGCATTTCGTCTATTTGTGGGGAAGCCTACGTGTTTCCGAGGGGAATTCGTTTCCGACCACGCACGTGCCGTTTCCCGTCCCTGCAGAAAACGGATAAAGACGCCACCAATAGCGCCACGGGCCACTTTCCAAGAGCCCCTCCTCTGAAATATGCAGACCCCGCGAAGTGGCACCTCGTTCGCCGACACTCTCGGCGGCGAAGAAGACGAGCTATAGTCTATGGATCATTGCCTCCCTCGAAGTCAAATTACAGCTGCATGCTGCGTCGGCACTAGTGGACCCCTACGCCGCGATCGCCTATAGCTTGCGGCAGGATCGACGCCAGTGCCCTCTTTCGGCGTCTCACAACGCGGCAACGCCAACGCGGTCGCGTCAACCGCTTTGAAGTGTCCCTTGTCGAGTTTCAGCGTGTAGATATGCCGTTTGGGGACGGGTCTGGGATTCAGTAACGACGACGTCGGGTGCAGGCCTTGTCTCTTGTATGTGGCGTTGGCTGGCGCCGTCTGTGCCGGGTTCGCACTTCTTTGTTTCTGGAGGTTTTGTCGCCGTTTTGTTGGTTTCTTCGTATCGATCGGATACTTTTCCTCGTTTCCGGGCTCGCTATATGTGTCTCGACTTGTGCACGCTACAACGCACGAGCGTAGTATTTTTTGTTTTCCTCCTGTAGCCCTGTATTTTGGCAGTGTGAGCATTCTTCACGCCTGGATTGATTGTTTTCACGTCCGTTACACGATTATCGATCATTTTTATGGTATTTGTTGCAGCGTAAGGACTGCCAGCAAATTCTCCGTCCTCAAACTCTGAGAGATAAAAGACGTCACTGAGCAGCCCAGTTTAAACGCCCTTTTTCCCTTCTTTCTTTCTTTCTTTTTTTGCGTCACTAAAATTGTTGAGCTTTAGTTGGCGCCCTTTTGCTTCAAAATTGTTGGCTGCACAAAAAAAAAAATCGCAATGCGCTGTGTAAACAGCTGCTTTCTGTTGTTTTGCTTGTTGTTGTTGTTGCTTTTTTTTTGGGGGGGGGGGGGGAGAAGGGAGGGGTGGAGGACGGATTCTTTTATGCATTTGCATCAGCTTGCAAGAATACTCTTGCAAGCTGTTGATGAAAAATAGAAGGACCAAAAGCGGGACGTAATGTTCGACATATATATCGTTCACTTATTATGTACAT
>JAZHYW010003472.1:0-13231 GCA_037355805.1 Ixodes ricinus
AAAACATTTTTGCTAGATTTAGCGGAAAACTTTTCCGTCTAGATTCACCGGGAAAATTGACGCCACGTGACATCGACACAAATTCAGCTTCGTCCCTAAATTTAGCGGAGAAATTTTGTAAATTTCCCGCTCCGTATAGCGGGAATATTTCCCGCTAAATTCAGTGGGAAAATTTCCGCTTAATTTAGCGAGATATTTAGCTAAAAATTCCCGCTAAAGGGAGAGGAGCGGGAGAGAAGAAGGGGAGGGTACGGAGGTGGAGGGGAGGGTACCCTACCCTCCGTTCGCTCTCCTCCTCCTCCTCAACGGAGAATTTTAAACGTCTTTGATAACATTACCAGAACGCTTTCATTCGTCGTGTAGTTTTTTGATGTGCTTCATCTTCCTCAGCCTCTAATTAAAGAAGCACAAAGACCGGAAAAATATGTGCAAGGGTCTCTCGCAAGCACTGCAATTGCATTTTTGCCTGGCTTCAGTTTGTGACTTGTAAATTTTCTTTTAAGATTGAAATCTTCCATTCAAAAGAATATTTTTCCCAAAAAGTTGCTCAATATCAGCTTATACACTACTTCCGTATGTTCTATCTTTTTTATGCAAAATAATTAGTTCAACGTTCAGTCTAAATTAATGTGTACTACATTTATTTAGAAGTTTAAAGTTCCAGTCAATTTGATGCTACAAGAGTTGCAAACTGCTCAATTTCCCTTCAAATAATTGCCTTAATTTAGCAGCTTCGAGTTCTAGTGAACTTCATGCAGCCGGTGTACAGGTGTGCTTTTTACACTTCAAAACAACTGCCAGTATGTTTGAGTAGACAGCTCTGTCAGCCAGCCTTCTATTTCCTTAACTGACAAGGAAATGTTCATTTCAGAGTAGTTCATTTCAAGATAATACGGTTGAATTCGTTGCCGTGCCCCTCGTGCCGGTGAGTTTTCTCTCGAGCCTTCCGCACGTTCGTGTCTACTTCATCTTTTCAAGACTGGTGAATCCGTCTGATGTACCTGCTGCGCCCCTGGTGCCAGTGTTTTTTCCTCGTGCACGCAGCACACTGCTGCTTGTTTCTTCTTTTCCCGTACAATATGTTTCAGTTGTGAGTTAGCGATTGTCTGTTTTCTGTGTTCCTTTCCTGTCCTTGTCACGTCGTTTAAGACCTGAGGCTGGTGAAGAAAATTACGAACTTTAAGTCGAAGGCACAGGCACAGATGGGAACGTCTCAAAAACGTTTCCTTTTGTGTCTGTTCCTTCGACTAAAAGTTCTTAATTTTCTTCATCTGTCTCAGGCAGTAAACAACATTATTAGCTGCCATTAACGTTACTAATCGCCTCAGTTGTCGAACTCCAGCGGAGTAGAGGTACCCCCTCACTCTGTCCAGTCCACCTCCCATCGTTCGAAGCGCCATCAAGATTTGCGTTTACGAACTGTGTGTTTCATAGATTTCGGTGGAATGCCATCTAGACGCTGAGCTTCGAAACGCACGTCTCCCATAGAATACACTGCAGTTACCAAAGCAGCCGTCCGGAGCGTCGACCGACGTAAGGCCAGTCGTGGTCAGTGAGAGGGGAGGGGGGGGCTGTACTTCTCGTGCATGCAGCGTCTATGAACAGTTCCGTAACTGAGCTAATCTAATAACGTTGGCTACCACCAGCTCGCCTGCGCACTTGGCCTTTCACGAGTTGTTCTTGCATTCGTGTGTTTGTGCGCTATTTTTTTATCATGTTCAGTCGGTATGTCAAGTTCCCAAAGAAATCGTATTCTCATTGTTTTCTGTTCAATTGTTAGAAATGTTACTCAATTTACTAATGCAAATATTCGCAGCTATCTTAAACCGTGCGCTTGCTAACAACCTTTGAATTTAAAGGACCCATGAAGCGAATTTCGGGGTAGGACAAATTAATTTAGATTGGGATTTTACTAATAGCATATCGTTTAGTGGGCCGAAAGAGAGAAGGTAGAAAGTCAAAAGCCTGATTTTCGGTACGAAACTTTGAATACACAGCGAATTATTTCGTATCTCCTTCCATTCGAAAACTTCCTGCCTTTTCACTGTGATACCTCAGCGGTACCCAAAGCGCGTCATCCGGCTCGAACGCACGTCACGTGACACTGGGTATCACTTAATCCATTTACCACTATGCTGACAGTGCGGTGGAAGTTATGCGCTTGCCGGACCAATCAGCCGCCTCCCTTTCATCACCTGAACTCATTATCTTCGCGTGGGTATGCGCGAGAGAGCGTGGTCACGTGGCAAAAGTGTGGCTGGCCCAGCGAGCACGTAGCTCCCACAGCACTGTGAGGTCAGGGGTGGACGGAGGGGGAAAGCAACATTTGACCGAGATTTGAGCGACGGGCTTACCCTCTATACTCGTTTTCACCTCAAGAACCGTAGTAAAAAAGTGGAGCTTCTCGCGGAGCATTACTGATTTCCCCTTTATGCTGAGAATTGATATGATGTAGGTGCATTGTAGATTAGATATATGTTACCTTATTAAGACGTACACGTTTCAAACGCCAAAAATATCGCTTCTGCCTCCGACAACCAAATATTGTAAGAACTACTTCGCGCGGCGTAGGAACATGAAGCTAAACTTCCTTTTTCTTGAGGTGAAAACGGGTATAGAAGGAGATAGACGGTGTCCGGGTTCATAAAATGAGGGCCCGAGCAAGTCGGGAGTCCCTTCTTTCCGTCTTCTTGAACTGTTTGGTACAATGCGCGATTTGTGAGTTGAGGAGGAAAACTAAGAAGGAAAAAGTTGACAAATCGTTTCATGACCCCTTTAAAGAAATACTGACACCCAGCAAAAGAGTTCTTAATTTTTTCCCCAGGTGATTTATTATTGTGTCAGCAGGCTAACCAATCAATATTTTGCAAAAGCGCCACGTATATTTTAAATAAATTAAAATAAAGCAACTGCTCGAAACCGAAACTGGACTGGGGAGGAAGAAGAAATGTAGAGGAGGAGGGAGTTTCCCGAATTCACGTGTCTACACCCGACCGCGTCCGGCATTCGGCCTGATCGCAGCCTTCCAGTGCACGTCGCTTTCGGCAATCTCCCGGATTTTTACATTTTTCACGAATCATCCTCGTATTTTTTCTTATTTGTTTATTTCTTTTTGACACAATTGTTAGGGGTGGGACAAAAGGCGAATACAATCACCTGACTGGGTACGAACCCCTGTAACAACACTCAACAGCAGGGCACAAATAGAGATATAGAAATAAAATGAAAATGAAAAGCCAGCTCGCAGCACAAGTCAAGAAAGAAATTATTTCAGCCAGCTAAAAACTCTTCAGCCTCAAAAAACAACATCAAAGAGCACTGAATAATAACACAACTCACTAGGCATGTACACAAGCAACATTAAAATATTCCCTTAGGTATTTTTTGAGATGAAACATGGAAGTGATTTCCTGGGCCATCTCATACACGCAATAATGTTTGTTTAGGATATCTGTAATCTGGTAGGATAATTTTTGAGTACCATAATTAGTTCTAATTTTTGGTGAAAATAAAAAATCAACGCGATCTTCCAGAATTTAGAACACGACAACAGTATACCATTTCGGAAGTGTTCAGAAAAAAATGTGTATGCCCTCCTTGAACTATTTTTGTCCATTGTCACTCGATGCCTCATGACACTCTTGAAGGGTTAATTTATGGCAGCCAATTAATCATGTCGAGTGCGGTATGTGTTTGCCCAAATCCCGTCCCTACAACATATTAGGTCACCTGAACTTAAAAGCTGTTCGATATTGATAAGTCGACGTGGTACCAATACTAAAAATTTCTTTCCAAAAGCCAACGAACGAGTCAAGAGAACACGTCCTACAACGCCGCATTAAAAAATGAAAAAAAAAAACGGCCTTTGCAGTTAAAGGTTTCGCACCGAAAGTTCAAAAGAAATTAAGAAATTCTTCAACTGGACAGACGCGAAGAGAAAAACTGTCGTAGAGGTATAACCCTTAAGCTTGAGGTATAATATTCCAGCGACATGCGCAAGGCATTTCTTACAGACATTGCAAAAAGGAAACGTAGCCTCGAAAGGAATAATAAATTAAAATTAATTATTTCTTCATTCGTTGACCACTGCGGTTAATAAATCTCAGTAGTCAACGTAGTCAGAACTTCCACACATCAGCGTGTCTTTGGACAACCCCGTCTCAAGCCGGGAGCTATACATTAAGCTCAGCTGTGCTAAATATTTTCCCGACTGCTTGACCTTCCCGTTTTTACCGATGCTTAATTTGTCTTCTGCTGTCCGCTTTTTCTCCAGTTGCTGCCACTCAGCAGGAACTCCTGCTGAGTGGCAGGAGGTGCTGATTGAGGACCGTGCCCGGAGACAAGACGTCGTCAGCAGCAGAGATATCCATCGTTTTTGGGTGACAATTCTGCAGTGCCATAGGTGTTAACTATACTAGTTGCCATGTTCTTTCCAAATTTGCCTTCAAGGTAATCGGAAAAATCAGTCAGGCATTATCACATTTTATGCTTTTTCCTGCGAGTTCTTTTCTTTGCCATAAATTTGGATTGCTCTTTTGAAGTGCACAACAAGGGCCAAAACTGGGCGACTATTCAATCTGTTCAAACCATAACATCTACATGTATTCATGTGTGTTGCGTTTGTGTATTACAACTTTATTGTCAGAGGGACGTCCGGCGCTAAGAGGGCCTAATGGTCTCGTATTCATACAAAATTAAAATTCATTTCTCTTTATTTCATGAACTTTAGGCATCTGATGATGCCGAATTCGAGAAAAAAGCAACAGAACAAGGTAACTGCTCGGAATGTAAACGAATGCGCAAAAAACAAAAAATCCAAGACGTATGAAAAGCGAACGTTCTATAATAAAATACACTAAAGCATATATGTAACAGGCGCAATACTGGTGGTGCAAAGTACGGGTGATATGATTATCATCCACGTTTCGAATCACCCGCAGTTTTCTTTATTCCATCTGAAAAAATTCGCCTGTCCCAGGAGCTTTGTGCCGCCATTACTGAGCAAACAACCGGAGTCACCTCGGCGTACGCTGCCGTGCGCCGGATTGAACATGCACTCGTGCTCTTGCAGTACGACAGCGTCAGCTCTGTATCCCGCCGCAGAAAATATCCCGCCGTTTGTGAATTATTTTCTATAAGCGAAGCGAGAACGTTTCGGACGAGTTGATAAAATTTCAAAAACCGGAAATTAGCGAGTCATTGCTATATATAATCATAGTAACAGAAGCAAAAGCACTAACTACATGCCTATCTTTTTCACTTTAACTTGCAGCAAAAGTGCTTGAGCACCATTTCTATTTTCTTAAAACAAAGTTCTATTAATCCTACGAGCACGGCTTCAGATGAAAATTATTGACTGCGATCCGATTAACTGGGCGTTCATGATCTTTCCTTTATAAATAATAATAGGGACCAGGTGGATGCCAGACTTTCCCAAAGCATCCAACAGCTAGAGTATCCTACATGAAGTTATTATATAAACTTAAAACAATTTTCGGACGACCTAAATTCATGATTGGTTAACAAACTACCTTACAGTTTGCTATCTCTATGTTTGAATGAACGCTATTCATCATGAAAAGAAACGTTTCATCTGGCGTCTTATATGGATCAATGCTGGCACCTAATTTGTTTTTGACCTACGGGTGTCCCCCTCAAAAATATATAGGAAATATTTTGTTATCGCAAAAATTAGCTACGCCTTTCCGAACGCTCATTCTCCGCCCAAAGATAGCGCTAGAGGTACAAACCAGATGCCAAAACTTCAGCCCGAACCGATATCTTATTCAAACGTTATGCGGAGTGCAAGATTGTCTGCTTCTTAAGCAGGGCCTTGTGGGGTGACGTCAGAATGCCGAGCTCTGATTGGAGGATTGTGGTAGACCTCAATGCAGCTTGCTCTGAGGTCTACTCCATCTCCTTCATTCAGACCTAATCAGAGCTCGCCACCATAACACCTGTAAAAGAAGCAGACAAACTCGCGCTCCGCATAAACGATTTTCTTTAAATTTCATATGGGAAAATGGCGGCCGACGCCGCTTTCAAGTACATGAAGTTCTATGGCGTCAGAAATCTAAAACGGGGCGAATATGGGCCCTATTTTCTCATTAAAAGCTTCAGAAAAATTCCTACAACTTTTGAACAAGAGGTTGGTTCGCGATGAAACTTTGCGTATCTAATTCGGACCTGTGGCGCTACCTCTCGGCGGAGAATGGACGTTCGGCAATGCCTAGTTTTTTTGCGGTGAAACAAACCTTTATTTCTTTTCAGGTGACGCCCTGTATATAAATGACAGTTTAGAAGTTAAGGCCAAGGTCCCACATACTGTGGCAGTTTAGGTGCTTGTCACGAGGATCATTTTTCTATTTCTTTTTTTCCTTTTGGCGTTCATAGATTAAGACGAGACACTTGTTCGTTTGGAAGACGTTCATTCTACATTAAAAATGGGATCGAAGACGACATATGCAATGTGTGCAACAGTATTAGGAAGAATATCGAAATCTTTCCTTCAGACGGTATCAGTGGGTGGACGAAAGTCACCAGAGTCAGTCACGTTAGGGTGGGCGATGTTGCTGCCAAACTTGCGATATTGATGGAAGAGAGGGCGCTTATTCTTTAGCGCAGCATGGCGTGGTGGGTGCTTCGGCTGCGGGTTTATCGGTTTCGGAGACGATTGCGAAATGTGGCCAGGGTACCGAAGAAGTTCAGCACCCGGCAGTCGGATCATGGTCAGGTGGCCCGGTCTTCGAGCAACCTTCTGTGGCCAGGAGGAGACACCTCTGGTGTCAGGTACCTCTGACTCCTGGACAGGTCGGTGCCATGACGACAGAAGGCCCGGTGAAACGGCGACGCCCTGGCTTGGTTCAAGCTTCGGCCGGTCACAGCTTGAACCACTCACTGTGTGCCACCCGGCTCTTCAAGTCCTTCTCTCTTTCTCTTTTCCTATCAGGTATCGATCATTACCGCGAACTTTGGCCGCCTCATCAAGCATCTATTTCAGAATACTTTTTTAATGAGTGGTTCTATTTGAGAGGTAATTTAATGCCTTTTCTTGTTGTGATTTTGTTTAACGTTTTTGTGTGTATGACAGCATGAAAGCGCTCTTTGGCCACTCATCATTCATCTATTTCAGAATAATTTTTTTAATGAGTGGTTCTATTTGAGAAGTAATTTAATGCCTTTTCTTGTGGTGATTTTGTTTAATGTTTTTTGTGTGTATTTATTGCATCACCGATAGGGAGGCGCGAACTCGTATTGGCTCCGCGAGTTCCCAGTTTGGGAAAGGGACATAAAACACCGCCGATTTTTGACTCTCTACGATTTGGCTGCAAATTGTCATACCGTGTCCATAAACCTTTCTCAAATACTAGCCAATATATTTTATACAAATAAATCTTTTTTTTTTTTTTTTGTGGAGTTAGTGAATTTTGGCGATTACGCGGGCCGCGTAAGTTGCAGGAGGCGACTCTCTACTGGAAAGATTTGAAACACTCCTACTGTTCCCTGCCCGTGTAAGTCAGCGATGGGAAGGCGGACGGGTGAGCCGTGAAGCGACTTTTTAAAACGCAAACGATAAAAAAAAGTTTTTTTAATTTTTTTATCTTTACGGGTGATATTTCTTCTGCAATGGATAGCAACTTGTGAGCCATGGTAGATTGCAGGAACGGTGTCGGAAAAAGCTTTGCCTTTTGATTATTTTTTTCGCGAGAAAACACGGCTTTGCCGGCAGCACCGAGGGTGAGCTACGTCGAGGGTCTTTTGGCAAGCCATGTGCCGAAAAACACTGTAGTCGGTGGCAGGCAAAGGTAAAGAACCCCCCCCCCTTCACTTTTGCAGACCACTGGAGATGAAAGGCGACCATTTCTCCGGCGTTCACATTTCAAGCGCGATTTTCATCTCAAGCCATGAGCGTTGCCGTACCTAAGGCAGCCTGCGGTGACACTATTCAAGAACTGAATAATACCACCATCGGCGTGTTTTAGGGTTTTATTTATTGCTCTGTCAAAAGAGATATTCAAATGTACAATATACTACACCTGTGTACCGTGTTATTCGCATCGTCGCGACCGACCTTGCCAAAAACTGCCCGTGTTAAGAACACCTCACGATCGGAACTCAAACCCGCTTAGAATTGCTACATTCATTTCTTTATTTGTTTAAGAATTAACTGAAGGCAGGTGCGCGTAGCCCGTCTTTTGGAAGTGCTTGGAGCAAACTATCATGTTCCTTGTAGATGAGCGTTAAGCACACAAAATCCGAACTCCTTCCCAATATCTATCGCCCACGAGCAGTTCTTTCCAATACTTTCTGGAAATAAAAGGTGAAAAGTCACAGGGTTTCTTATATTATCCCTAAGACGACTTGAAGACGAAAGCCCAAGCGCCGATGCATTAAAGACAGACACGTGATTTACTTAATTCACTTTGATTCCTCTTTATTTGCTTTGTCCTCCTTCTTAATTTTATTGCCTGTAACTCCCTGATTGGTCACGTAAACGTGATAGCGAATTTCCGAAGACACCGCGCTCTTTGACGCCGCAGGTTTGACGCGCTTTTGGCGTATTTTCGTCGTTTTCCTGTCGCCGACGTGTTTTCGCTCAAAGACTTTGAAGGTCGACTGAAGGATGAAATACATTAGACTTTCGCCTTAATAAACGTTTCGTAGATTGTACGCAAGTGCTTTGCAGCACTAGAGGGGGCGTTTGCCGTTACGTTGAGCACAGATTGCGCTCACCGTGACGTAATGTGTCCTTTCAACAAAGAGTTGCGGAGTTGCCACTTCGGAGTTGTAATGAACCCGGATTCATTCCGCACTTTCATTATCCCGGAATGGAATGGTAATGGCATCCCGGCCGCGGTAAGGGGGGGGGGGGAGGGGAGGAATGGAGTGGGAATGGAGTGGGAATGAAAGTAGATGCCTTTTGACCGCAATGGACGGTAGGAACGGGCTCTGTTTTTATGCGAGCTGTGTAGATTTCCATCTTGGGCTTACGGGCTGATGGCGCAATTCGTTAGCGCGTGGTAAGTGGCTCTTAAGACAGTATCATTAGACTGGAGGTGGCTGGAGAATTCATTCTCTCACTGGCTAATGCTCCGTTGAAGTTGAAAAGGGCTCACCCTCAGTGAAGTGACCAAACGGTAGACATACGAGGTGTCGTTCCTGGCGCCGCGACACTCGACAAAGCGGCGGTTGTAACCATGCAGGATTAGCATGCAAAGGTTTAACCAGGCTGTCTAACTAAACTCGAACCGAATGCCAGAGCAAACTGTCATTTTTAACTAAAACTGTAACCGAAATCAAATGTCCGATACTCAACCCGAACCGGAACAGAACCGTAATCTCATGTGGCTGTTACCGGTTCATTAGAAACGGTTCGGCGTAATAAAATGTGACCCACACCTTCTTGCGGGAAACGGAATATTTGCGACGGTGCCATGTGCGGCTCAGTTTTGACTGAACAAACGGCAGCACCGGTCTTGCACCGGTCATACAAACACTGTCTGCATACATGTTCGAAGTATAACGGGTGTGTGAAACAAGCCTGTTTGGAATGCGCCCGAGGCGTGCCCGCAAAGAATTCTGTCACACATATCAACAGCGAATGCCGCGCCTTTCGTAGGATGTACGAGCAGTCTAAGCCGCACTCGCATTGCTATAATGCGCAGATTTGTGCATTTCTCAAGTCATACTGTATGCCTATGACGTTTGGAAGTAATTTCGGTGCCCTGGAGACACATATGATCGTGAATTTCGGCTACTCTAGCTTAATTGCATTTTTCGGTATCTCGTACTCGTTTTCTTCAATACATTTTTCGATCTTTGCAAAAAAAGCATTGTCTCGGGGTTTTATGAAGGGAATATTAATCCGCACACCCTTAGCGCAGAGTTTAACCGATCGCAAACTCGATGCGGAAAAAAACTGAACGAAAAACAGGCAACGAGCCAGGACCTAAGATGCAGACTCAAAATGATAACGAGCTCCCAATAAAAAGGAATGTCAAATTGACATAAAAAATACGCAGATTTCTTTTTATGTTTTAGTCTGCTACGGTAAAAACCCCAATGGCCGACCCTTTCATGAGCATAACGATTGCAACAAGCCTGGAAACAAGATACAAGCAGGATGAGCTCTCAAAAGGAAAACAATGCGTCCTCCCAGACATAGGCGAAAACTTTTCAATTTCTCGGGGAAGGGGAGAAGGGGGAGGGGGGCTGAAGCCCGACAGATCCCCCCCTCCCCCACCCCGGAAAAGACACATTACCAAGTTACACATGCGATTTCGTCTAGCGAATAGTAATTCGAAATAAATCATTTTGCAGTGCAACATGGTAATGAGAATCAAGCTGTGAAGTCATTTCGCAGCTACTTCCAATGGCGTTCAAAGTACTTTCCAGAACTACACTCTTAATCTGGGGCCACCTAGGGAGCCACCTATAGCCGTGACAAATGAGATCCAACTTGTCACGGAAAATTTTGGGGCCCCCTAAAATTGCCAGCCCGTTTGCCGTACCTCTTGGGTGGCCCCAAAATTTGCCGTGACAAGTTGGATCTTGCCGGCCCGTTTTTTAGCTGCCCGTTTTCTAGCTGGCCTGTTTTTGGCTGGCCAGCTTTCTAGAGGGCCAGTTTTCTAGCGGGCCCGTTCTCTAGCGGCCCGTTTTCTGGCTGGCCCGTTTCCTAGGTGGCCCGTTTTCCGCTGGCTATAAAAATGTCCCGTCATGTACTTCCCGCAGAGTATCTCGGAGGGTCCAGGACTGTGATCCATGAAAACAAGCCAGGCGAATGAGAAGTACAGGAAACTTTCACCGTAAAATCGAAGCTGTGACGTGGTACTGAGCCTGACGTCTTCTTGTGAGAAGTCACGTCGCAATTTTATTTTTGAGTCGCAAAATATATTGGAAAATCATTACCGAGCTCAATTTGTATAATTTAGCGATTGACTTCCCGAGTGCTCTAGGGGAAAGTAAATATACAGGAATTGTTTCAAGGGCAAGGCCGATGAATTCTAAACACTTAAAAGAACTGTGGGTCCGCAGGTAAACAATCCATTTATTTCTTTAAATTAGATGCACAACGTGAAGATACAGGTGGTGCTTTGTTTTAATAAATACCACTTTCAAACAATAAAATAGAAAGTATATGAAAACTTGTGTCACTTACTGAAGCATTTCTGGAAGCATGGCTGTTGCTTTCACTCTGACACACTTGGTGAACTAGGAACCGCCACAGTTGCAGGTGCGCTCTCCAAGCCAAGTGTGCTGCCGTCTGCCGGAGCTTCATGCCATAAGACGGGTCTCAGCGGCACGTCCGAAGTGCCAGTTGCCTCTGTCGTCAAGGCATGATGATGCTGCGATTAAGAATTTTTAGCATTTTATTATAAGAAAATAAGGGAGAGAAAAGAGGGTCTTGTATCCTAATTACGTCTTAAAATTTAGCAATCAGCAGGTTTTTTTAGAAAGTAGCTTGCTGGACGTCAGAGTCTATTCAGATTCTGAGTCATCGGCCACAAACATGGCCGCGAACTTAATGTTTATTCCTAAACTCTGCAGAAAACAATATAAGGCAAAACAAATTCGCCAATTAGATAACCGCATTTGCTTTCGGCGGCTATGCTTGTGCGTAGTTACTCGACATTAAAAAGCAGTCTGACGTCATATGAATAGACCCTGTAGCTCTGGCGGCGGTTTGAAGAGTGGGAACAAAACAGTAAATATTGACGCAACCAGAAAGGGGAGCTGAGGCTTTCCACTTGCAAGGATCTACAGGTCCATGGCTATACCATACAGGCTGCGTCATGAAAACACCAGCTAAATCGTTGCTCAAAAACTACACGTCGCACATAAAAAGCTAATCTTGTTTGATATGAAAATTCTTAAAATTTGACGTTCGGATAAATATGGTGTCAAAGATTTTGAATAATTAACTCTCCGTAATTATTAAATTTAGAAGTAGTGTCAGGCCAGGGTATAGACCTTGCTAAACTGCGTTAAATATTGTAGAAAAGATGGTTTGACATTTTTTTCAAAAATATTGTTTAATACAATACATTTGTTAACTTCAGTTAGTCTAATAAAAGATTATTCTTAGAGTGTCACCAAAAAGTTATATTCAGTAGCTTAAGATGTAGGGAAATGCGAAGGAGTCAGGCATGCTGCCTCCGATAGGTTGGAAAAGGTCAGTTTCCGCCTTAGACGTTTCAATTGCTACTAACAAGAGGACAAAAATTTGTGCAACTTGCGGTTCGCGCAGTTGCACCAACAGAAATCTTTTTTTATAAATAATCCAAATTCGAACCCAACTTTGTGCCTGAAATAAGATCTTATATGTATACTTCGTTACATCATGAGCACAAACTTATACAAAAATTGGTAAGATTTCTGCGTTAGATGGTGGACAGCGACAGCTAGAATGTAGCCATCTGAGACGCAGACACCCGAGTGTATTCTCTTCGCTTGGGCGTGCGTAGAACTCCTGCCTGTCCTTTACGCTTCCGGGCGCGTACCGATTAGGGTTTAACATGCTTTAAACTTTGAAGCAATCAGTGTGGCACACCTTCACTGCGGACAGCGGTACTTCGTAGGCTGCGATGCGCTGGACGGAGATTGTCCTCACATGTCACGCTTGGACGTCTGGCGCAGGGACGCGAGTCTCCCTTGAAAGCTCATTCACACAGAAAAAACGTTTCAGCCGACGTCGACGGTCGCGTGAGAAGAGGAGGGTGCACACACAAGGGCAAACTTAGTGTATTCGAGATGTTATATTCATCATCGATTTCAGTATAAATGTTCCTTGTGTGGCCGTCCTCCTTTGATCAACGCGATCGTCGACGCCGGCCGAGACGCGCGACTATATACCTCGGACGGCAAGCTGATGAGCGCGCCGTACACGCCGTGCTGTATCGGCGGACACTTCGGCAAGAGAAAGCACAGAATTCAGCGGAGGCGCCAGCAGGGCGACGACGGGCGCGCGTCAGCAAGTCGCAAGACGCCTCTCTCGGAAAGGCGACTTGCGACTAGCTGACGCGCGCCCGTTGTCACCCTGCCGGCGCCTCTGCTGAATTCTGTGCTCCAGAAGTTTACGATCAGAAAGGGCCACGGCACTAACTTAGTTAGATCACATTTTTATAGGGAAATAGACGTCGCACAAACATAATTTTTCGATTTCTATGATGCTTGGAACACGGAAGATGAGTTATCACTAAGAATAGTCGATGTCAGAAACGTCTTTAGTGCA
>JAZHYW010003474.1:0-57402 GCA_037355805.1 Ixodes ricinus
CTCCCAGATCATATGCACGTGTTCTCACGCAAACGAAACCATAGACGAAGTTATGCTATCGCGCCAGTAGCTTTGACAGCATATACCTTTCCCAAAAAGAGCTCCTAGCCGGTTCCACATTCTGTGTTCGTGCATATGGCGCGTGATTTGCTCGTTTTCGGAGGCAGCGAACATGAGTGTGCTGGGCTAAGGAGACTGCAAGCTGGGCTGAGGAGATCACAGGCTGGGCTGAGGACTTGGAAATATTGGAATGGTGCAGGGTAAAGGGGGCAAATCGAGAGACAACAATTTTCATTTCAATTGTAAATTTTAATTTTGCTTCAATATTTAAACAAACATAGCATGGGGATCTTCTTAAAAGTCCTGTGGGGATCGGTGGCCGAGTGGGCTAGCGCACAACAGCTCGGAGCACGTCGAGCGAAAGCTCGCGCTGCCGAACCCAGAGATCCTAGTGCTCAATCCCCACCCCTGCCCGTTTCGATCTGGATGAGCATCGTACCGGCGTGCGGTCGTGTATCACTACTGCGTGGTGCACGTTAAAGACCCCAGGTGTTGTACTGCACTGGCTAAATATTTTATCTGCAGCTGGGAGACAAGTCGCCGTTGAGGCAGACTAAGTTCTAGGCTGTATAAACATACACACACACTCTTTTTTTCTAGAAGTCTTGACTTTATGCTAAGTAAATATTACTTAACTGGAGCAAGCTAAACAATAAACAAAACTACAATACCTGAAAGTTACACAATGTCCCATTTTGCCCCGCCCTAAGGGGCGAAATGAGACAACGTAGTGGGGTAATGTGAGACACACTTCAAGAACCTAATATGCGCTCAGTTTTTGCAATAAAATCACTTTTGCATTCCCTGCACTCGACATATATACTGAAGGCAGGGATGCTAGGCTCCAAAGTCCTTTGCATACCAAGCACTGGCAGTCTCTTAAAGTGTGCATCGCACGGTCTGCAGAACGCTCGGACATTGCGCGATTCTTCGGGGATCACTAATAATCTTTCTTTTCGATTTCTCGGTTTCTCGGAAGGAAAGTGGAACTCAGACTTGGTTGGTTTCGCCAACGTCAGCTCTCCCAAGATCCCTTTTTCTACCCTACGCTTGGTAGAGGAGAAATGTTCTATGAGAAACTTTTCTTCTTCGTCGGAAAGAACGCGCCTTATGTAACCCAGTCGTGTTTTGTTTTTTTGTATAGCCACTGCTTTTTACATTAACCAAGTCGTTTGGCTCGCCATTGAAAAGCATCCTTTGGTACGCCAAAAGGTGTGGCAGCAGCGGAAAGAAAGCGACGCTGTGGCTTGACACTTTCAAGACCTTTGTTCGGGTCACTTTCGCTCTATGAAGCCCTTGCTATTTTTCTTTTACACGATCGGACCATCCTGGACACTGGGAGAAAAAGAATATGGCTCAGGCAAAACCAGGAGACTCGCGCGTTATTGACGTGCGCGTCAAAGAATGCCAGATTGTCGCATTTTGCCCCGCGCGTATTCTGTTACGTAAATATATATTTTGTTAAAAGAAGCATCCATAGGTCTCTCAAATTTAGTCCGCATGTAGCTAATAAAGCATAACAATTAAATTAAAGCATACCTTGGCAAAAAAGTCGGCGCCAACCGAGGTGCATGTCTCGAAGCAAAACCTCGCTCTGAATTTTGCGCCTTTCTGGCGGAGGGTGAACTCGTTAACCTCAACCCCGCATTTGTGTTCTCCAGAACACTCTTGCCGACAGCTCTCATATTTTACTCACGCAAAGTGGACAATCCACGGCAGTTTTCAGGAAAGTCTGAAACTACTCAAATCGCTTGTCTAGGTGATGGATGGCGTAAAACACAAACTGTCGCATTTTGCGCCGTGTCTCATTTTGCCCCACCTTACCCTGTACTAAGTAGGAAAGGGAGTATGGTGTGTAGAGGTGCCTTAAACTGTATTTAGCAGTTTTGTAAAAGAGAGAGTGAAACTGTTCTAGAAGTTACTAAAGAAGCAGATCCTAGATTAATAATCAAGCTTCGCATTTAAATGCTTTTGTAGAGATTTCAGCCTTCAGTTCCAGCTGCGAACCCAACAAAACCGCTCTATAAACTCTATCAAAATGGCGATGCAGGCGAGCTGACTCATGATACAACTGAAAATAGCGCACAAAAAAAAACAAGTAACAATGTCATTGTTATCTGCGCGCTGTTTCCAGTTGTAATATAAATTGTTCAGACAGTCTGTCTCCTTTCGTACAGCTCGGTAACATTCTATTTACTGTTCGTTGTTTCCAAGATTTAGAAGCTGTAATCAAACTAGGATGGAGGTTGTGAAAACAAAAAAAATAACTGTTACAAACAAGTGTATTGCATTCAAAAGTAGTCAAAGTTCACCTATGAATGCTAAAAAAGTAATCACACTAATCTTATTACTACCTAATAAAAGTAATTGTTTGATTACAAATTTCATCCCAAAAGTAATCAGCTGATTACAAAGTTACTCCTCAAAGGAATTCATTACAGGCAATTTGATAACTTGTAATGAATATTATACAAGGCTATCAAAATTAGTTGATTGAGTCAAGGAAAAGCGCTTACCTCGGCTTGACTACAGGAGTCAGCTGCTCCCTGCCTCCCAACCAGAACAGTTCCAGTGGGTTTGAACGTGGACCTCCACATACTTTATAACGGGTTCGTGCCGTCATACCACTACCCTCCTGAAGTCCCGCAGCACCTGCGCTCCCTCCACCCTCCCTCCCACTTCCTTCCTTCCTCCCCTTGCTTCTTCGTTCTATCCACGTATTGCTCATTTTCTTTTTAATAACTACAGGCTTTTCAAAAGTTCATCGAGCAACATTCGTGGTCGCCATTGCTTAGGTGGGCACTAACCGTGTGATTCAACCTGAGTCTTTGCAGAAACGCTGACGTACGTAACACTCGTTTTCGACGCGAGCCAAAGAAGGGCTCTCGCCGAATGTTCAGGCAACACTCGTGCCCATATCAAATGCATGCTCAGAGTACGTGCCCAAGTAATGGCGGACGTCGATGACTGGCGCAGTAACCACTGGGTGGCGCGCACTTTTGAAAAAAAAAATAAAGGTGTATTGTTCGGAGCACGTGGAGCGAAAGCTCGCGCTGCAAAACCCGGGAATCCTTGGTTCATTCCCCACCCCTGCCCGTTACCACCTGGATGAGCATCCTACCAACGTGCGGTCGTGTATCTCTACTGCGTAACGCACCTGACAGGTCAAAATCATATATATATATATACTAAAATAAAGGTGTATTGTTCGGAGCACGTGGAGCGAAAGCTCGCGCTGCAAAACCCGGGAATCCTTGGTTCATTCCCCGCCCCTGCCCGTTACCACCTGGATGAGCATCCTACCAACGTGCGGTCGTGTATCTCTACTGCGTAACGCACCTGACATGTCAAAATCATATATATATATATCTCATTCATTCATTCATTCATTCATTCATTCATTCATAAGCCTATGTTCATTCATCTGCATATGTTCGTTTATTTCATCCTCGGAGACCACGTACGATGATGAAAAAATGCCCGTGATGCATATTCAAAACATCAAAAGTCAGATTTGTCGTTAGTTGTTTATACAGCAGGAGGTTAGTCTGCCAGAACATGGCGACATTGTTACCCACTGTAGATAAGCAATTAAGCCAGTGCAGTACGACTGCCAGCCTGGGGTCTTTAACGTGCAGCACGCAGTAGTGATACACACGACCGCAGGCCGGTACGATGCTCATCCAGATCGAAACGGCCAGGGGTGGAGATTGAAACCAGGATCCCTGGGTTCTGCAGCGCGAGCTTTCGCTCCACGGTACATTCAAAAACGTGGCTCTTGATTCTCGCAGATGATGATGATACCGTGTCCCTAAAAAAGCTCATAAACCAAAAAAGAAAATACATGTACCCGTGACGAGATAAACAGTGGGAGGATTTCTGGAGAACAACGAGCACGTACCACGTGCCAGCAAGCATCGTACCGAGCTCCACGCGGCGGCGTGTGCTTCAGAACACTTCCAATTGGATACATTTCGTTCCTTGTGCATTAATAAGACACATCAGAAAGCCGAGGTGGAGTGGTGGAGTGTTCAGCACACCCGATCGGACATTGGGAGGCCCAGGGTTGAAATCCTGGCTCCGCCGATGTATTTTGGCTTTCGGCGGGTTCGTAAATGATTCTTTGAATCATTGGATTATATACAGTTCATTCATCCGATTCAAAACGATGCCTGTACATTACCTTCAAAACTCGAAGCTCAGCAACTCAGTACTTGTGAAGTCAAAAAAAATATTAAAAGCCGAATATAATTGTCCCGCGCGATGTGCGCGAGTGCAGTGACGTCAAATCTCTCCCGCCTCCGAACCGTCCCGGCCGGAAGTGTCTTGTTCTCCCGTGTTCGGCGATCAACCGCAGCTTCTCTAAGCGCGCCGCCTATCGCTGTGAGAAGACGGCGCTTCGCTTTCGAGCTTGAAGTTTTTATCCGACATGTACAAGTTACTCAAAAAAGTAATTAGGTTAAGTTACTGAGTACTGGCCTCAAAGTAATTTGAGTGGATTAGAAAGTACTCAAATGGAAGGTCATTGAGTGAATTACTAACTACCGTAACAAAGTAGCGAATTACTTTTGAAGTTACTTTTGCATTTTTTATAGTGACAAGAAAGTACATAAATGTTTTGATCTCTTAGCGAAATTCTGCTAGTCAAATATAACGCGGCTTGTGTTCTCACATGAATGCATTGATAGCTGCTTGTGCTTCTGTGGGATTAATTGTTTTTGTACTTTTTGTTTTCTGGTCAGAGACGTACTGCGGATGTATCATTTCTACTTTGACGTTTGGCACTCGCCTGAGCTCGATTCGGCAGACAGTGTTTGCATGTTAACAGTGTTGCGTAAAGTACATCTAAAAAGTACTTGAAGTGAAGTGCAAAGTCAATGAGAGGTTATGTATTTCAAGTATAGTAAGTATACCGGGTGCAATGTACGTGAAGTAAAATAATATAAATACAACATACTTTTCAAGTAAAGTGCAACTACTTTTTAACACAATCTTTCATGATGCCCTTCTATACCCTATTATTTTTTACTTTATTTTAACTAGTATACATTGCTTCAGGGGTAATCAGGGGAGCATCAGTTTATTTCGGAAATGGCGGCAAATATTGGATAACGTCAAGTCGCCACACAGTAGTTGTTTTACTCTCGCTGACTAACTATTTAACAAATTTAACAAACCTACCACTAGAATTCAAAAGTAATTTGTAATTTATGTGGAAGTTACTCAGATAAAGTAATTGAAGTAAACTTACTAATTACCGTAATAAAAATGCGCTTGAAAGTTGCTGAATTACTCAGAAAAGTTGTTAAACTACAGTAACTTGAGTAGAGTAGTTGAACTGCGTACAAGTCAGAGTTATTGTAGGGCCCTTTCTACGGTTTGAGGTAGAATAGGACGCGCAGTGGACTTTTGTCAGCTAGGTGTGAACATTTCTGCCCCAGTCTCAGGTTTATTCAACATGGCTCAACATTCACCAGCTCGCCTGCACCCTTACTATATTATCACTAAACGCAGTTGTTTTGACCGTTTGACGATTTCCTTTTCGAAGTCTGAAAGGTCGTCGGGCACCAAAAAGAGAAGTTCGTCTGATTCCCCGAGTCTCCGATCATCATCAATGCTACGTGTGCCGAGCGCCGCCATAATTTCCGAGGGAGGATAAACAGCCAGGAGACGACATCCTTTCCGGACTTCGATTTTCGATAGTTCAAAAGAAGAGCCAGTGCGTTCGCAATTGCGTTAAGAAAACATGTTTTACAAATGTCGTTACTAAAAATTATAGCAATTTCGCTTCCAAAGCTACTAAATTTCATAATCGATTACGACACAAATTTAAAAAAAGTGAGGAGGTGAAAAGAGGGGAGAAAAACGCCAAAAATAAAAAGCACGTGCGCGCGCAGTTTTGTATGTATATATGTATTATTTATTTTTTTTTTTGCGTTGTGGTATTTGTTTGAGTGTCGATACTACAACATGCACCGTTTTAAACAACAAAAATACGACCTTTGGGGTCGTATTTTAGGAAAAAGTGCCTGTTTAAGACACTTTTCCTAGAAAGTAACTGGTATTTCTCGTTTCATTATAAACCGCAAAAAAAAGTCGTCCTTGGGAGGTTTGGGTGAGGAAAGAAGGAAGCGATCACCTCCCGATTCCCCTCTCTCTCTCTCTCTCTCTCTCGTTTTCTTCTTAAATCCGCCCTTGGTTCAAACCCCGCGACCGTTTTGATCTGGATTGGCATCGTACCGGCGTGTGGTCGTCTATGACCACTGCGTGATGCTGGCTAAAGGTCCCGGGCTAGCTGCCTTACTGCACTGGCTACATTTTTGCATCCCCAACGGACATACAAAAACGCCCATTAGGGTGACTCGATCACTTTCCGCTCTGGAAACATGCGCACACAGCAAAACTAGTATTAGGTTACAGAGCAGCCGCACATTCTGCCGCTCCTTCGGATGTCAGGTCGTACATCGAAGGACAGATGCACAAATGAAGGATAGTCAACTCTCAAGAAAAGGCACATGGAACGGTGCTCTGAAGCTGACTCCTCTTTTGTCCTTGCAAATGGTACGCTGGGAGGTCGACTCAGGCGACCTGCTTTCTTCCCCATAATTTGGTGCACCGAAAAGTGGACGAAAGTTGTGACGCAAGAATCAACATTCAAAAACGTCTGAATATACTTATTTACTCAGCGTTATACAGGGTGTCCCCGAGAGATATTCGGGCGTAAAACGTTATTCGTACAAAGTAAGCCAATTAACGGTGTATAATTAACTTTTTTTGCAAATATGTGATTTAGCTCGTGCTTTCATCAAAAAGTATATGAGTGTAAGCTCTTGAAAAAGAAAAAAGATTAAAATGTTTTTTATTCTTTTACAGAGGGCACACAACGGAAACAGCCCACCTGTTTGACGGTGCTTCTCACAAATGGGAGCATGCGCGCTGACAGTGAATAACCCCTATGTACGGGCTGTTCCGATATTACGACTGTTGTCTGGACAGCTTCCTGCAGGAGCATTGCCCAATTCCTAGAAAAATTTTAGGGTTCTTTGTTCGATCTAGGGAAACAATCTCATAATTCCAAGTGTTCGGTACCCCTTTTGGCAAAATGCTCCAATTCAAAATGTACATCCAGCAACTAATCATTCACTCTTAAAAGAAAACCGTAATAGTTTAATTTTACCTTTTTGGGGTTATTCGGTTTTGACATTTTTCAATCCGAGTGAATTATGCTCTTGGCAGTTATGCGCTATTACACTTTTGTACCCAAAGTTGTTGTGAAGCGGAAACACGTTATAATAAAAGTCTGTAAAAAAAAGCAATTGGAAAAGCTTTAGTCATGCTTACACGGTGAGAGGTCATCACGACTCGGAGGTTAAAAAGCAAAAATGTTCCACGCTGTAGAGATGAATTATAGCCAGCTGTAGCATGAACACTGATCGGAGCACGTACAATATGCTCCACGTGTCAGTGATAATAAAAAAAAAACAATTTTCTGACATGTGCGTCACATACTGCTCCTTTGAACGGCAGACCTATACGTACAATAAATAATGAATTTTAGTGGATCGTTTCCGATCACCCCGATAACGATACAATGCATGCGCAAAGGCGGTGGCAGTATCGGATATCGTTATCGGAGTAATCGCAAGGATCTTCTAAAACTCTCTAATATTGTGACTGCGATGGCTTCGCGTATAAATAAATTACCCGTAAGCGAACCAGAGCATACATTCAAGTATTGCCAGCTACGGAATGTTAACTGAGGAAACCAACTCTCCTCCCCCTCCCCTCCCCTCACACACACACAAAAAGTTAATTTTTTTATTTTAGTTATTGTTAGACGTTTAGTTTCCGCCTAAATGTTGAGCTAGCGCTCCACATCGTAGGTCAACGTTTTAGAGCTCGCGCCTTTCTGATTCATAAGTTAAAAGCGATCTTCGGAAAGGAATTCAATGGCAGAATGACGGACGACGGAGCCTACAAATGCATGGAGATCAATGGCGTCACCTACCGGGAACGGATCCCATTCTCCCATTGAACGTTTTCAAAGATTACTTACAACTTCTAAATAAAAAAAAATCAACGGTTGTTTGCTGAAATGGACACCTACAGGTTTGGGCTGCTAGCGCTACGTTTAAAGAAAAATTGTAGCGTTCGACGATGCTGGTTAATCTTCCGCCAGCCAAAAAACGCAAACCATCCGTAAATTCCTGTGTTACTATACTTCGTTCCACCTTATGTTCCACCGCAGCGAAGGCTAGAAGCGCGAGCTCATAGCGTTGGCTTAAGTCACGAGAGCTTGTGCCGCCGAGATTGCCCCAGAGCAAGGAGCTCGCGCTTGTAGCCTTTCCTGAGGGTCAATGTTTGAGAGCGCATGCTCAGAACGAGCTTACATTAATAGCCTGCTAAGACCGGCAATCTTGATGGTGTGGAATGCACGTTTCAAAGGAACTGTGGTAGCTGGCCGTCAGCACGCGCTCAGCAACCACGCACACGGATATGGCCGCCAGTGAATACTCCCTATAGGCTGTCCGCGCGACTTGCAAGTTATTCAACATGGGACGTAACACCCCCCCCCCCGCCCCCCCCCCCAAAAAAAAAAAAATGGAGAACGCGGAACAATTTGAATGTTGGTTTGGGCATTACCTTCATCTACCGTTTTCTCATACAGGCATTTTTGGAATTCAGAGATAATAGGGACCTTTAGCAGACCGTTGCCGTGGTCCGCGTACAGCAGTACCGGAGCCTTTGAAGCATGCTTTTAAGCGCGCGCCCCGCGGTCACGGTACCGCCCGGGCGCGCGCTTAAAAGCATGCTTCAAAGGCTCCGGTAGCGCGGTCCGCGGATCACGGCAACGGTCTGCTAAAGGTCCCTAATAAATAGCTTGTCGAAAAGACTAAAGCCCGGGTATATCGAATATGTGTTTTGTTTGGATAGATCAAAAAACCTCCAAAGCTGCCCTTCAAAAAAAAAAAAAAAGTACAAAGCTTCTTTCTTGGTATACACCATTTCAGCACGTAACACCCAGGCGAAAAACAAAATGACAAGTCACGGGTCTTGGACCGCATGCGCGGAATCTGATATTTCTCAATGGAGAGCTGTTGCGCATGCTCAGAACTCGTTGCGCAGCCTTCTAGACAAAGATGGCGGCGCGCAGACGGCGAATATTGGAATGATCTAGACTCACCGTACGATAAATTTTAACTATATACTTATTTATACCGATTCTTTTTTTTCCTTTCTTATTGCATAAGGAGGCTTTTTATTTACGTGCCCGTAAAAGAAAAAAAAAAGGCTTTCGAGGCATTAGGCGAAATTTTGGGAAGAAAGTTTCGGGAAGAACCACTTGGCAACAATTGCCTGTTTATACAACCTAGGAACTTTGTCTGCCACACCGGGCGACTTGTCTCCCAGCTATAGGTGAGCAATTTAGCCAGTGCAGTACGACTGCTACCCTAAGGTCTTTAACGTGCACCACGCAGTAGTGATACACGACCGCACGCTGGTACGATGATCATCCAGATCGAAATGGACAGGGGTTGGGATTGAACCCAGGATGTCTGGGTCCTGCATCGCGAGCTTCACTCGACAACAAAACCGAAAGTTGTTGTGTCAGAGCGAGCCGTGCAAAATAAAAAATTAAAAACACACAACGCCACGAGGAAAAAAAAAAAAGAAAACACCCTCTTTTAGCTACAACTAGATCCAATTTTTCGGCAAACAATCCATTAATCGAAAGAAACGATTGGGTCACACTCTTCGATCCGTAAAAATCCAATCGAAGAGGGTCCCCCATAGTTGCCGACCCCCGAAAACCATTGCGCCCGATCCCCAAAGTCAAACTCCCAAGTTGGGCCAATTCCGACCGTCAAACTCGAGTCCACCGACCTCCATTACGCGTGTATACTTTTTTGTTCTCCGAGTAAAAGGAGGAAAACAGTTTTCTAACGATCAATTTTATTATTATTTTCCTCGTTGCCGTTTGCTCAATCGAAGGGTTTAGTTAGTTGACACTGCCCGCTTGCACAGACGTGAAGCAAAGGCTAAATAGAAAAGATGGGGAACGTAATGGCGACAATAAAGGCGTTAGGGGAAAGAGTGGGAGAGCGGTTGAGGAGGAGCCGTTCGACGAGAGAGGAGGAAACGGATCGGGACGCACGTACAGCCAAGCCCGGTCGATACAAGACGGCGCTCTTGCTGCGACGCTGCTGCCGTCAGTGTTTCCCTTCCCCGGTTGCCAAGGCAACAGAGGAGCGGGAGCGTTATTTGCGAGCGACGGACTTTGCGAGGAACCGTCAGCAATGGTGCGAGAAGTGCAGATAATTCGGGAGCGTCCGGCGCGAAAAGGTAGCAGAATCGTAACCCTCACGGATTCTATGTTTGCTCGAGGGATGAGGCTCCCTGCTACATCGTCTTTAGCTGTTTGTCTGCATGTTTGTCTTCCTTCCCTCTTTATTTTCTCTCTTTTAAGAGCGCTGGTGGCGCACGTATCTGACAGATTCTGGGAATGTAAGTGGCTGTTACGCGAAGAAGAAAGAGATAACGCGCACGAAGAGCAAAGACAGCAAAGCGTGCCAAAAGGGGCGCCAAAGTTGGTTGGTAGTCAGCGCGGCTGGTGGCTAGGAAGGGAAACTTTGAGCAGTACTGCCTGCGCTACCAAACGATTGGCCACGAACGCTGCCTCGCGGTTCGGCCGGACACGCGAGTGCTCGAGTTAGATATTGGGACCACCAATGAATGCGACCTCGTATACGTCTCAGAGTTGAGTAACTTTCGCACCAGATGGCGAGTCCCGCCGAGTGTCTTATTCAGCTAGAGTATCATTAACGGCCAGCTGCCAGTGAGCTGCGGCATTACCCAATAAGAACGCAGAATAAGAACAAGTCACGCAACAAGCCTCAAGATAATAAGCCATGCCGAACATCTCTTGAGCTGTCGGTGACCGTAGGAGCTTGAGTTCCTGTTCTCGCTCGGTGTGGGGTCACTGGACATGTGTCCGACAGCGGCTGTGGTCAAAAGGTAACGAATATTGTGCTAGAAACTGTAACCGTCGCCTGTCACCAATACGTCAGCCATGCTTTGCTACCCAAACTTTGAGGCAACGAGCCCGATCACGACGCTCGGAGGCGTGCATGAAAAATGCATTTTTTTCAGCACATGGCTTCCATGTGACTACGCTGCCTGGAGCGCGTCTCCTAGAGGTGTGTATACTGCGTTCCAAAAACGTGGTGCCAGGATGTCCGCCTGATGACGTCATAAAAGTGGCGTGTTGTCGCCGGTCGCGATCCCTGCAGCGGTGTTACAGCGATGGTGGTGGATGTGAATTACAGGGTGGCTCAAATAGAGGGCGGGGCTCTTTAAATCGACCGCAAAACTCGATTACGTAACCTATCGTGCTACGATTTTGTGCAGCGTTGCCCACAGGGGGTGCATTTTTTCTACTGCAAAAGTGCTTGCGAAGAGCAACGAACTTACGTTGTGGAAAAAGTAAAAACAGATAAAGGCTTAACACCTATAGAAACGCTGCGAAGACACCAGTCTTCAAACAATAGGGTGCCCTATTGTTTGAAGAGAGTGGATTCGCTGCGTTTCTATAGTCGTTAAGCCTTTTTTGTTTTACTTTTTCCTCAAATATATTCGCTCTTTGCAAATTAAAAAAAAAATATGCGCCACCTGTCGGCAACGTTGCACAACAAAATCGTAGCGCGATAGGGTCGCGTATCCAGCTCGACGCTCGCCCTCCCGCGGCGGAAGCGGGAAGCGCTCCAGTGAGGGTCCCCCGATTCCCCTGCTCAGCGGGCCCGGTGGAACTGCTCGCGATCATGACTCGCGAAATGTCATTTCCGAATGCAAACAACGTTCTTCGCTGTCCTAACGTAGTGCTGCAGACGGTGTGGGATTGTACCCTACTGGAGAGTTTTAGTACTGCGCATAGAAGGAAACGAAAGCGCTGTGCGTTTGCGTTAGAGTTCCGTGCCCCACGTTGTGCATGCACCTCATCGCCATGCGCCATCCAAGACCGCAATTTTGGGCTCCGCGCACGCGCAGTGCGGAATACGCAAAGCTAACGCAAACACACAGTGCTTGCTTTCGCTCGTATACGCAATACTAAAACTCACTACTGTTTCTTCGGCTTCCAACGCCAACGAAACGTGCTGCAGTGAGCAGACGTGCAAGCAAGTAGGCGTTCCTTTGAACTGGAAAGGCTGAGATTGGCAAAACGACGGAGCGTAAAAATAAAAGTAACTAAATGTTAGAAAAAAAATATATACATATATATATATATATATATATATATATATATATATATATATATATATATATATATATATATATATATATATATTTACGTTTGGTCATTTGGTTTGGGAGGATATTGGCGGCGACTTTGTACGTCTTCCCGATTGTCAAAAGTCGCGACTTTGATAGCAAAATATACTTTACCCACATTTAATGTAATTTTACATAGAATTCTCACATTAGGTAGAATGTTTTCATTGATTTTAGACTATTTTCAGTTTAGTACTTGGTAATTGAAAATGCTGCACTTGGCACCAGTGATGATAATTAGCACACTTTTGATTGTCATATTTGTTCGCGCGTTTGAAATTAGATCATAAGCAACAAATTATACTAGAGCTTGAAAAATTACGATTAAAATATCTGAATTTTAATATTATTATTATTAATACAAATAGCGGCAATGTATGCCCCCAATTAACGCCAAGATCACGAAAATACGCCATTTAACCATAATAGTCTCTCCAAAAAGGTATAATTTTGTTTTCTTTTACGCATATGAAAAACTCTGACATCGTTATCAAGATAGACAAGCGGTCAAACACTGGATGTAATATAAAGTCCTATGCGTCACGCGTTGCTATAAAAAAACACAAGACACACATCAGCTGTCTAATATCGGATTCCGTCTTTGGTTTGTTGCAATGAGAACAGCGTTTATTAATTTATACGTTTTGTGGACATATTGTAAAAATTTGAATTATTCTCATATTCTTGTGCTGGGAATATTGTTAAACCAATTAATCATCTAAATACCCAAAAACCAATTAAAAGGCCCGCAGTTCATTATTTCCCATGATAATTATTTGAGCGAGAAAAGGCAGCGAGAACGCACAAATATCAGCATTGATTTTTTCAACAACTACAAATATCAGCCTGGATCGAACATGTATGTCACAAAATACAGTTTCCGCGAACAACTTCTCTAACTAAACAATTACGATGTGAGACACATCTTGAGTTATGAAAAGAATTCGAAATTAAGACCTATATCGAGAAATTGAATCCAAAATAGAGGTCAGTTTCGGTTTCGCTCCAGAATTAAAACACGCATCCTTGCGTAAATATTACGCTCAACAGCGTTCTTGTTTTCAGGGTAAAGAGGCGACCTGCGCTCATAACACCCTAGCTTCCTCGTGTTACCAGAAATAATTTGTGTCGCTCAGTGAAGCCAGCACACTGATACAGGCTCAACAGCGGCACGCATCTCCGGCCCTCACTATAACCGCCATTGATTGGAAATGGTGGTCGCGAGCAAAAAGAGCTCTCTGGCCGCCGCCATTTTGCGAATCGAGCGACCCCTATCAGCCAGAAATTTCTGCCACCCCCTGAGCTGTGGAAACCCGGTCAGCGTGACTCCCCACCTGCATTGTGCATTCGGAGCTCGCCAGGCTTTTCATGAAAGTTTCATGAAAGTTATATACTTAGCTACTGGGGTAAAAGGTGTGAAGGTTCCGCATAACTCTCTCCGTCGTTTTCGGGCTAACATTTGTAGTTATCGTCGGATCTGGCCGTGAATTCGTTGAGCTTCCGTGTGTAATTCAAGACATCCTGTTCGCCGACGACAGCGTGGCTGTCGTCTTGCCCCGAAATCTTTGTGACTTTTGTCTTGCATACACTTTACACTGCTGCTCTCCTCGGCAATGCTTTGCCACTTGGCCATACCGTTGACACTTGAAGCACTGTACAGCCGTCTCGAAGTACTCGTGGACGGGGGTGGCTCGTGAAGTCAAGCATACCCCTTGTCGGTGGGGGCTTGTCAGCTCGGAAGTTTAGGATGACGCTGTCGCCGTACTTGATCTATTTTGTTTCATCTCCGTTCTGATAGTAAGATGCCTGACGGCGAAGTGACAATAATTCATAGTCTTTGAGGTATTCCAGCACTTCGTTTTCTCTGTACTCCACAGGACCACCTGTGATTTTTCCGATGGATTGAGAGTACGACTTCGGAACAATGGCTGTACATGGAATTCCGACGAGTGTGGAAATTTCCAGCAGTCTGGTCGCATGATGTCAGCGATGCCACGTTGACTGCTAGGTTGCCGTCTTTCGTAAAACGATGAGAAAGTAACTTTTCTTGCGAAACTGCCACGATTTCTGACGCCAGGATGTTAGGATTGACGCCCTAGATTGGTGGTCCTGGCTGAGTTGGCTTGAAACGATTGGGAATCGCTGATGCCCGGTCTTTCTTGTACGTTATAAAAGCAAATGGTGCTCCGTCATTACTTCCATCGTTTTCCATTTCGTTCAGCGAGTATGTCGTTGTTGCCTCGTCGTCTGCTTGGTACATGTCTTTTGGTGGTCTCTTGACTAAGTGATCTCCACTCAGTGAGGTGCTAGGAACAGATACAAAATATTTCAGAGTTCGAGGTTGTCGGCATTCACCAGGATGGGTTCAGCATTTGGTATGCAAAAAGCCTGTAGTGTCATGTGTAGAACCGTGGAGCGGGTCGACCACCCACGAGTCAGAATTTGCCGCTAGCTCCTGCCTAAATGATTTTAAGCACCGGTGCAGGAGACCTTCCTGACCTACGGTGTAACTTCAAATTAGAATAAAAAAATCTCTGTTCTGCCAGATAGAAGGATATATCGACAGGAGCAAGTAAGTCTGCGCTTGCCTGCTATCGTCGTCGTCAGTAGAAATATCAGTTACCTTAATGTACATTATTGTATTATTTTTAATGTTTGATAAAGTGGCGAATCGTGCATAACACAGTGCACATTTTAAACTAGTAGATGGCGTACACATTAAATAATTAATAAACTTACTCTTCGTGTTTTCTATAAATTTACAGATGTGACTGAGTTGTTGCTTGCTCTTTTCTCTTCAGGCCAAGTTCGACCACACATGCAGCTTCATGGGGGTGTCAAGATCGTCGAGAAGATACCAAAAGACAACCGCGGCAAAGTCAGAGGAAACAGCTTGAGCTGCTTCTTTAAATCGCCTGACAAATACTTGTCTTGGCCTGAAAAAAAAAAAAGAAAAGTAAACAAACATTTGTGCAGATTTAGATAAAAACAATAATCGATCAAACGACCTTTACTTGAAAGGTATTGTGCTGCTTCGTGAAGTTTACAGCAAATTGTTTTAGGCTGAACTGATACGAACACTGAAACTGGAGATATATTTATATATATATATAAAACTGGGGTTTGGAAATATTGGGCGAAAATATTAAAGTATGCGTGGTTTATTTCCTTGCGCTCTGTATTTTGTTTTCTTTAGTATTGCACTGCTCTAGTTTTAAGATTTATTTAATACTGACTCGAGGTAAATCTGCACAAGGCGACACTTTCAATTCTCAAGATTTGTGTTAGCTTTACCGATGATTTTTTTAGACGCAGTCTGCTATTGTTTCGCTTTCAAGTCAATCAAATGTTGTCTGATCAAATCAAATCAATACAATTCCTTATGAAAAAACCAGCTTAAGCTGGTCCCAGCTTCAAGCTGGGTTATTGCCCCAGCATGCCCAGTTTGGCATGCTGGTCATGCTGGTTGATCTGGTCATACAGGTCATGCTGGTTGATCTGGTTATACTGGTCATGCTGGTGGATCTGGTCCCAGCTTTAAAGGGCAACTCCGCTCAATTCCGAAAAATTCAGGCTTACATGTGATTCCATTTCACAAAGCACTACTAAACAGCTCTGCGTCTTCGGATTCGCGAAATGTGGAATATTATTTGTATAATCTCAATTTAAACATCTGCTGATACCGAAACCGAAACTTCGGTTGCGTCAGACAACATTGATCTCGCGTCATCAAAGTCATGGCCACGTCACGTCGAACCACGTGGTCTTGTGACGTTCGGGGGGCGAGGTACAGGACACGCGACGCGGGCAGGTCGCTTCGCATGGCGTGGACGGTGATGGCCCGGGGGAGAGGGGAAGGGGAGAACACGAAAGAGGAGAGGGGGAGCGGAGAAACCGGACATGCGATAAACGCGCGGGGCAGCGCAAACTAGCGCATCCGCGTTACGGTGATCACGTGGACGCCGTAGAGCCAACACCGGGAGGAGAAACTCATGACGTCATCGTTCAATTTCGCTCTGAGAAGTAAATACAAACAAAACGTGAGAATGACGTAGTCATGCCTTTGGCGTAGTGGTTCAACGTTTGCCGCTCCATCTCCGTCGCATTGACTGCGCTGACGATTGCGCCTCACGTCGCACGCTAAAGTTGGCAGATTTCGGCGACTTGGCTCATTTGAAAGTTTGCTGGCCAGTTTATTAAATATATAGACGGAATTAGATCGTAATATTTGACATGGGGTCTTCCTATATGATACTGAAGAGGGCTGCATAGTTTTCTAAATATCAAAAATGAAGCGGAGTTTCCCTTTAAGCTGGGTTATTGCCCCAGCATGCCCAGTTTGGCATGCTGGTTGATCTGGTCCCAGCTTCAAGCTGGGTTACTATCCCAGCATGCCCAGTTTGGAATGCTCGTCATGCTGGTTAAACTGGTCATACTGGTGGACTTCGTAACAAGTTTAACGTGTTTAAATTAATACACAGGATAAACAAGCCAAGCTCTTCAGAAAAGCCAACTCGGCATCCAATTTATTATTTTCGTACTTGCGGCCTGCTCACATGAGCTCAGATGCTACATATCCTCGGTGGTGACACAGTACTAACCGACGCACAAACAGTGGTTTTCAATGCAAAGCAAACAATGTTAATAAAACCAGATTGCATATCTCTCAACACGAAAAACACCAGACACACGCCAAAAACAGGCAATAGCAACACAAAATACTACACGGATGAGAGAAGCGAACCTGGGTCCCGCCAGTGATGGGGGCGAAGCGGCCTCTTGCGTGGTCGGCAGAGGCGAGGAAATCCATGTGGCTTGGATGGCATTGGCGATACTCCTCGGCACCACCGTCATTCACGAGCACACACACGTTCGAAGACACGAAGCGACGCCTCAGTCGGGACGTCCGACCTCTTCCCGCGCTGAATGGACTGCCGCTCGCTGTCTCCTCAAAACCCGCTTCGCTTGCACCGTCGTTCAAGTAGTCTCCAAACAACGCGCACACAGCCGTCCCTTCGAAAATCTGCCCAAGCTAGACAAACGTGTCTCAAATTCTCCGTTCCTACCCCCCTCTCTTTTTTCGCACACAAAGGCAGCTCGCAGCGCGCCTGAAGCGCCCGGTCGTCTACCAAAAACGAGAGGACAAAGAACAGGACGTGGCCTCGTTCCAGCCTAAGCCACGGTGGCCTAAGCCAACCTTGGCGCGCGCGCTCCCAGCAATGCCAGTTCGACCATCTCTAGCCGACCTTGGCGTGCGCGCTCCCAGAAAGACCAGCTTGACCACCACGATTATGAGTTCGACCAGCTTCACCAGCTTGACTCCGAGCTTAACCAGCTTGTCTCCCAGCTTGACCATATTGACTCCATGGAAAAGCAGTTTGACCAGTTAGGACCAGCCTGGCTCCCAGCTACACCAGATTGAATCTAAAACCAGATTGTAGTTCGACCATGCTGGTTTTTACTTAAACCAGACTGACCAGCTTAAATTCCAGCTTGCCCAACTTAAAGCAGCTTGGTTTCCAGTTAAACCAGCCTGACTACAAAATTGACCAGTTCGCCCAGCTTAGTTACCAGCTTGATTTTCATGCTGGTTTTTCCAACAGGGCTAATTAATTAAGTCAATCAAACGTGTCACGTGACCATTGAGCATTGACAGGGGCGCAGTAAAGCGTAGTCCATTGAAACTCTAAATTGACTAAGATAGCTAATAACGTCAGCTACAATCTATCGAAATTATGAACGCTGTAAAGTGTTGTATAGATAAATGAATCGATCCACTTTGTCAACAGGCTACCCACATTAAAATACTATCCTTGGAACGAGCACAGAGCAGCGCAATCAACCAAGCACGACGCCATAAATACCGAATGCGCCCCAAAGTTCAGTTTTTATGGGGAATATCAATCGCATTGCATCACTAAAAAAAGACGTTTTTTTTGGTAATGCTTTATGGGATCTGGGAGATAATGCGACCAACAGACTTTTCCGGAAAATCCCAGGAGACCTTGCCACGAGGGGAATTGTGGGGCTTTTCGTGTGTACTTGGATAATTTAACGTGCCGTACATATGAACGTCACAATGCGTAAAGCCGACGCTGGGGGCACCACATATTTCCGGAAAAGCCGACTACGGACACTGTGCATACGGTGCTCGAGTAACACACTAGTCGTTGAGACACAAAGCCTGCAAAGGAAACTGACTTCAACACAGACCTGGCAAGAGGCTCCATTTTCTAATTTGAAACCATATAATGCAACTATGTTTTGCGGAATATGAACTACCCGTTTCAAGGGTTTATCGAGGGAAACTTGTAGAAAATCGAGGATCATCTATTTCTTTATTTTTTTGTTTTATACTGCCGCAAAATATTTTTACAATTCTGACTTTTTCAATATCTTTTCGTTGACCAAATTTGATATATTTACCCTTAAAGTCCCCGAAGGGCATTACATAGGAGGATTGGGGTGAGAGGGGGGGGGGGGGTGAAAACGTGTAACGCTGAATCAGTGTTACGCCTTTTCGTAGAACACTGGCCTAAATCGCTTTCGCGATATCTACGCATCGCGCAGAAAAAAAGGTTGATGCCGTGGTGATCTGTGTCAAAGGACCCATTAAAAAATTATTAACTTTCAGTATGATTGGATAGTTATTTTCGAGTAATTAAACTGTTAATAAATATTCATTTTAAAGACATGGTTTCAATTTGAATCTTGCTGGGCATCATCGGGTACTACTAAATAAACCCACATTAAAATGAGATTAGGTACGCGTAGCATTTAAGGCGTTCCGAGGAAAACGCTCGATTTGGACGGGTTTCTACGTTTCGGTTTCTTTTCGGTGCGCATCTGGTGCTAGGGTGTTGTTTCATTGTACTGAAGTTTTCCCTTTTTCATTATGCCCTGTACTATGTATTATAATTATACGTTCACCCCTAGCGAAACCTGCAGTATTGTTTAAAAAAAAAATCTCCGAGCGGGCAATTGCGGCCCTTGTATTTAAAAGGCGCAACGTGTGTGCGCCCCCACCAATGTTATTAGATTAGCTCAGTTACGGAACTGCTCATAGACGCTGCATGCACGAGCAGTACCCACCCTCACTCACCACGACTCGCCTGGCGTCGCTCGACGCGCCGGACGGCTGCTTTGGTAACTGCAGTGTATTCTAGGGGATACGTACGTTTCGAAGCGCAGCGTTTAGATGGCGCTCCTCCGTACTCTATGGATATGGAACACACAGTTCGTAAACGAAAATCTAGATGGCGCTTCGAATGACGGGAGGCGGACTGAAGTGAGTGAGGGAAAGTACCCCCTTCCGCGGGAGTTCCACAACTGAGGTAACTGAGGACTGAGGCGTCAAAAAGGCAAACCTCATGTGACACTCCGGAGGCTTTCGTATCTAGCCTCTTTTACGTGCGATGCGTGGCGGTGGACGTACGTTGCGCGTTCTGGCCACGCGCGTACACGCAGCATAAGCTAAACTGGCAGGACATTTTGTGTTGCGTAGATGATTTTGATGGCGTAATGTTTGTTAGTCATCAGTCCAGACGGTCAATATGTCTTTCCGCAATATATTGGCGATGTGGCCAGTGCAGCAGTGTTGCTGCACTGGCCATATTGTAACGGCGTTACTGGTAACGCCTTACTTTTATCGGTAACGTAGTAACATACTCGTTTTTTTTCAAAACAAACGGGTTAGGTACTTACGTTACTTATTTCAAGTAACGGGCAACGTAGTTACGTTTCTCGTTACTACTTCTTCACAAGGCCTAAAAAAATTACATTCCAATTTTTTTCCTGTTTTTAAGTGCCAAGCCTAGTGAGTTTTTAAGTTTTGGACATTCGTCTGCGTTTTTTTTTTCTCGTCAGTATTTAGGTGACAGCGTAAAAAAAGGATAAAGTAATTATGTTCAGTTTCTGTGACGCCACTGTGTGTCAGCTGTGTATGGTCAATCCCCACCCGACCCAAGATAATTTCCCACGAAGGTTTCCGATGTTTGGTGCTGCGTCATTAGTTTGAGATAGGTTCCACATTCACATGAGTGCTTTATTTCTCTTTAGTTCGTGACTGAGGAACTATTGACGTCTTTTACGCTATCTTTGCAGGAACTTGCAGGTCGGTGGGTTTCCTCGTTACCGCCCACTCCAGCGCAGACACAGCAGGAAAAAAAAACTTATTTTGTTATTTAAAGCGGATCTTCTAAAGTTGTTGACTAACAAGGAAATGGTTCTGCGAAGCCGCAAAGTTAAACGCAAGAAGTGAACTGAGTGAAGCGTACAAATCAAAAATTGTTCGTAGTTACGTTTGATTTTGTGGTTTACAGTCGGTACCAACCCAAGCAATTCAACTGCAAAAAAAAATGCACGTGTTTTTTTGTTTTTTTTTAATTGAAAGATTGTTTTAGCTCAGCATAGCGAACATATCCCTTCAACTCCATGTTTCAAGAAACTGATGTGGATCTCATAAAATCTCTCAAGCTCTATAAATTTCTGTTTCTTTAATGCTGAAAGAAACAACGCTCTCGTCATATTTTTAAAAGATCAAATCGCATGCTATTTGTACATCTTGACACAGTGCTTATTTCGGGGACCGCTTTCTGTTCTGAATGGCAGAATGAGTTTGTATAGGGGGAAGCCTACGAAGTCCTAAAAAGTGATGTGCACCAAGAAGAAACAAACGTTTATCAAGCAACCATTCATTTGATTCGGCACACAGACTAGGCATGGGGGATATTCAAAATTCTCCAGTGGTCAGTTGGGTGACAAAGTCAAAGTGCTTTAAGGGTTTTCAGCGTACTGTGACACCTCAGTCTTAGTGCTTTTATATGTGGGTGAAAGGCGAAGTTGCCATGAAATACTAAGCATAGAAAGTTATGTTCAGACCTTTAACATCGGTGTGCTTTTGATATACAACAATGGATCCGAGAATGCACCGCCGCGGTCTTGTCAGCAGAAAATGTAAAGCCAGGGGCTGCAATTTTTTTTAATTTCTAGAAAAAAAGGTTATTACAAGCTTTGCGCCATTCCCCAGTAATCAAAAAAAAAGGGGGGGGGGGATAATAAAGAGAAATAATAAATAATAAAAAAATAATAAATAATAATAAAAAAATCCATTATTTTATTTCTCTTTCTGCACATTCCATGTATTTCCCTTCAGAACTATTATGTGAGCATCCAGTCCTTTTTGGCATACCCCGCGACCCGCGATGTTTCACACAGCCAATCAGCGAACAAAAATGCACGTTTCTGCAGGCTCAACAGCTGGCGTTTTCGAGTATCGTCCCCCTGCGTCGGTCTCTAGTGGTTATGTGAACTTCATTCAGTCAAATTTATTGATGACAATTAAAATATATTTAATTACTGACTGAAGATTTGACAACATAAATAAAGGGCCGATCACGGTATACATCATAAGCAAATGCGTCCCCAAATTATCGGAAATCCGATCTGCAAATCTTTTCCGGCGTTTTTATCCTCGATAGGCATGTCTGTAAGTGATTTGGGAGAGCCTTAAAGGAGGCCCTGCAAGGACTTTTTTACTGGTTTTTAATTCGCACCGAACCTGAGCGCAGTGAAGGTAATAACTTAATGAAACTTTTCTTTTCTCGAATTTCGCTTTATCTTAAAAGTTATAGGCAAATTAAAATTACAAAAACAAGCAAAAAATAACCTCCTTCAAGACGTCCTTGGTTGCTTGAGTGGCCGTGAACTAAGGAGGGGTAGTGTAGTGAACTCAGCGAGCGCTCACGGCTGCCGCACTCCGTGTCGACGGCTCGAGAGGGCGCCACTAAAGCATGTTCTGGATAGGCTGTATGAAGCGGGCAGCCAGGGCGGCTCGCATTGCATTTGCTGCGCGATTAAACGCTAATTCGGCATGACACTTCATTGGCCACAAACGACAGCAAACACGGGAAAAAGATCAGTTCAGAACGGGAGCCACTTCGCGCTGCCATACCACCAAAAGGCTAAACCGCAAGCCAAAGCTGCTCGCCGAAGGCTTTGGGAACGCTTGGAACCGGTCGGATCCTGCAGTCCATACGACCGCAGCGCCGCCGCGTACATCCGGAACCTTTCTACGCTCGCCGCTCGTTGGTGCCTGATCCCACTACACCTTTCTAGTATGCGCCTCCTTTTCCACCGCTTGGTGGCGGGTATGTCGACGGGTCATTTCTTGTTTCCGTACTTTCTAAACCGCAATTGTTTCTTTTCTGATCTAAAATAAAGTGAACAAAAACTACTTTTATAAATAACTGAAACGGTTTGCGCCACTTATATTTTGTATTTCGACAAAAAAGAAGCTTCTGCTAGCGGCTCTGACCAGGAGTAAGCCCAGGACCAAAGACGTCACATATCGCCACATATCGCGCTTTCGGCACCGCGGGTCGCCCCCGTAGGTGGAGGAGGTTTCCGCGTCGTCCGGTTAAAATATGACGCACTGATATTTAGTTACTCTCTCCGTTGCCGCTGGCTTGCCCGAACCCCAAGAGACGTGGAAACCGCAAAGAAGGTAGACGCTTAAATATGATTGCAGGGCCCCTTTAAACGAATTTCTGATTTTGAAGCTGCTTTCAATAACGAAGTGTTACCGACACACATTTAACTTCTCGAACATATAGAAGTCTGGTATTACATCTTTTATGTGATGAACAACTATTTTATGTGTCTGTGGGCAGGACGAAAGCAAAGTACACAGGGGCGCGTGGCGGAACTATGACGATTGCGCACGTAGAACACCAGAAAGTGACCAATGAAGTAGCTGCAATGTCGAATAGAGTATGACAATTCTACTTTGTTCTATTTGAGAAGAAAATCGCCAATTAGCAAGGGTGATGCTGATTTGCAAATTGAATTGATCAGTGTTTTGTCAAGATCACCTCAAACGCCAAGCTATGCCGAAAATGTCCACCTGGAGTACGAGCTGACTACGAAGGTGCGTATAGATTAGAGTGAACAATTCTGACCACTCTTTTCTGTATGATTATTCGCCTGCATCACGGTGCTGAGTGTAAACAATGTTAGTCAGGAAAACAAGCCTTGCGATTGCCGCTGTGTTTCTATAAAAGATAGACTGCAAGGACTTGTCCTAAAACTTTCGTGAAATTTTAAGAATAATATTGCTTCTAGCTCAGTTGCATCGCCATCATATATATTGTGAAACGTATTTCGTAAACTAGATGTCACGATATATATGGCGAGGAAGTGTTCATTTCGTAATTTTCTGCACTGTAATTAATTCCTATGTTCAAGAGCATAACTATAGATTCAATTTTAATGCTGCGAAGCAAAGTTGTACCAATCACGGGTATTTTAGATGACCTACCGGACTGATAACCTTTCGATTCAGATAAAATATATGCTATCATCATCATCCCACAGGGATACAATTTCCGTAACGCCCGCAAATCGAAAATCTCATATTGACTCCGTAAGTGTGACGTCATGGGTCCAAACAAACCGTTGCTAGGGTCGTTGTTATGGACAAATTCATGTGGCTAGGTTTCGCTACAAAAACCCGACCGTTCAAAAATCAGGAGTAGGATTTAAACTTTTAAAAATCACAGATATAGAAAGCTTGAATGTCATTTATGTTTCGACAGAAGTGTGCCGGTAATCGCTTGTTTCTGAAATATTTACGACTGCAACTTCCGGTCCTCAAGATGCCTGCAGCAGACGACGAATGCAAGCAGTATGCAATCTGCCACACGCCAGCCGGCCAAGCCGGCGCCGTCGTTTGAATTGTGTGAATATAGACGATATTCTGATATTGCATTTGTTTGAAACATAATGAGTTTCAGACACATATAAGAACTCATAGTGGGATGCGCGATGCAAAATATGATTTATCGAAAGTCCGGGCGTCGATCGAGATTATCGTCGGCTAAAAGATCGCATTGCACCCGTGAGAAAAGCACTTCAGGCGATCGGTTGAGGTCCCCAATTTTGTATGCGGACCCGCGCTATATGGGAGGGTGCTTCGTACCTGGTTGTAACCATCGCGTGGAGAAAGATTCTTACAGTTTCTTCAGATTTCCGCAAAACCCCAAAGCGCGAAAGAGCTGGATAAAATACATAAGGTGAGTACATGCAGCACTGGCGGACAGTTACCTTGATGTAAAAAAAGAAAAAGGCCAAACCAATTGAGACCACGTAAAACCCATATTTTGTTCGGTCATAATGTCTTAAAAACTATGGCGCTATATTTATATAATATTACTATAATATTAATAAAGTAGTTGCATGCGAGTTGTAGTGAGAGTAAAATCCAGCTCAAACTTGCAGTAGTCTTACAGTGCTATGGTAAAACAGCGTTGAGAAGTATGCCTGTGTCCATGCGCTGTCCGGTTATTTTGTTTAAGCTTATATATCTACCTTTGGTGATGTTTTTTCATTGTGCTCTTCATATGTTCTCCTGTTCGGACTAGCTTTTTAATTTAGTATTTAGTACAAGACCGGTGGATAGCGTTCTTCTTGTTCACCTTTGTTTTCATATTATTTTAGTTGGGTGATTTATTTTATTATTATTATTAACAGTTTATTGAGGAAAACTGCATGGTTGATCCTGGGCACATTAAAAGCATTGATCGATTATCATTATTATTTTAGGAGAGCAGACAGCGAGCCGGGAGAACAAGCACGCATTTGCAGTAGCCATTTCAAGGATGAGAAAAAAGTAAAACACTGCGAAATCGCGATACGCAGAATTCTTTAATAACCTGACAACCTCAATAATAATAATAATAAACGACTTACCTCGACGGCGTACGATTTGTTTCTCATGCTGGCCTGCACTACGCCGGTAATGCACTCCAGGTCGTCGTCGTAACTGATCTGCATGACGTGGTTTGATTTCACGGTATTTTCCCCCCTCTGAACTAAGCTGAGTTCTTCACAGAAAAAAAAAAAAAAACTCACATTGCGGAGGCCTCTACGGCCATGGCGATGCACTTGTTTTTGTTGCTCGTTTACCGACGCAATTCAATGAAGATGCTCGCTGCAACAGAGGCCAGCAAATCTATCGTGTCGTCTGCTACCAAAGCAAAGCGGAGTGTACTACTTCATAAATGGCTTTCATCGTTGCAATACGAGACTGAGACGACAAGAACATCTTCACAATTAGATATCAAGAAGTTAGGTTGCTTAAAAAAAATTATTTACTTACTTGTAAGCAAAAATCTAGCCTCATGTGGAGTCTCCATGAATTAGTCCATAGCAACGCCCCTAGCAACGGTTTGTTTGGACACAGACGCCATGTTGTGACGTAGTCACTTACGGAGTCAAATATTGTGCAAACATTTTTTTTTCGACAAACATGTTTTTAGACATGCCCAGGGACTCCGGAACCGGGGGAGGGGGGGAGGGGGGAACCAGAGCCCCCCCCCCCCCCCCCAAGATTTTTCAGGATGGGGCTGAGCCCCCCTCTCCGACTTCGAAGAAACGCAAAGCTGTTTATTCATCTATTGTAATTCCTCCAGTCCGCGAGGCGGCGGAAGAGGCCGGATCAACGCCAAATAACCTTCTTCCGCTTTGCCCAGCAAGGTGGACTGTCAGAGTGAAGTCAATGAAAAGGTTCGCTGAAAACTATGCTAGAGTTCAGGAGACAGTGAACAAGCTGCTACAAGGAGAAGATTCGATTGCAGACAACAGCCGGGCTATTTTGAAGGGGTATGAGAGGCTTTTAAAAAGGTTTGAAACGCTGCTTGGAATAAACATTTCTATAGCTTTGTTCGGCTCATGGGAAGAACTTGCAAGGGCACTGCCATGTTCAACATTTCGCGCCGCAGGTATCAAAGAGGCTGCAGAGACTCTCTGCGAGGCAATGTCCCGTCTGCAGTCTGAAGTCGCGTTTGAAGAGTTGTGGGACTGCACGAGCTGAAGTGCAATGCGGCTAGGTTCAGGGGTTTCCCCAGGAATTGAAGTGAGGGGGGGGGGGGGATACGTCTCTAAATTTTTAGAGGGGGGTTAGGGGGGGGGAGGAGCATTGAGAATAGAGGAATCGTTGTGAATTAAGGGGGTGCCTTCGGAAAAACAAGGGGGGATAGCACCCCCGTAAGGGGGGTGTAGGGAAATCACTGGCTAGGTTTGAAGGACTCTCGCAGCGCAAGGCCCACAAAACCGCCAAAGAGGTTTAAAATAAGCAACAAACCTTCTCCGCCAGTTGTACTTGATTGCAAGGCAGCTTTACGAAAGGAGTACTCTGCGGCTGTAGACTGCATTATGAGTGAAACTCAACGGCGGTTTGAACAGCCTGGTATGAAGCAGCTAGTAAAACTAGAGGGCACCTTGATTAACGCCGCCGGGGGAAGACAGTTCACAACAGATGACCTGAATGAGGCCCTAGGAGTGCATTCATGTGATTTTGATCTGGTCCGACCCTCTGCGCAGCTTTTACTTTTGCCGGCTCATTTATGCAACCTTGATTCCCTCACAATTGACGCCATATTTAGGACACTACAGGCAAAATCTGACGAAATTCGTGACCTCCTGGACCAACTCGTAAAAGATACGAAACATCTTCATTCTGTGCCTGCATCTGCGGCTTCGGGGGTGCGCTCTTTTAGTGCCTTACGCCGAATTAAAACGTATCTACGCAGCCGCATGAGTCGGGAGGCTAACACACCTCAAACGCCGAGCTCAACCTGGACGACATCATCAAAGAATTTGTCTCCGGGACTGCTGAGCGAACGGCGACCTTTGGTCTTCCTTGAGGCGATCAACACGTAAAGATGGCCTTGGGGCCTATATATGGATTTGTTTCCTTTATCACGCTTTTGTGCACATTTTCTAAATATATATTAAGATGCAGTGTTGGGTAAAGTACATCTAAAAGGTACTTCAAGTAAAGTACAAAGTAAATGAGACGTGATGTACTTTAAGAAAAGTAGTAAGTACACTGGGTTCAATGTACTTGAAGTAAAGTACTATAAATACAATGTACTTTAAAAGTAAAGTACAAGTATTTTAACACAATCTTTCATGATGTCCTTTAATTCCCCTATAGAGTGATTTTTAACTGGTATGCATTGCCCAAAGGTAATCAAAGGTACATAAGCTATTTAAAAAAAAAAAAAACAGCGGCGAATATTTGATAAAGTCAAGTGGCCACAAAGTAGTAGTCCCTCTTCTGAATTTGGCGCCGCTTGCACTGGATTGTTGCACCCAAAGGGGTTAAATGTACCAGGAGAGAGCATGACGTCAGCCCCGTAGCTTTAGCAAGCAATCCTCTCATAGAGGAGTGTCCTCTCTTTAATGGAAAAAAAAACAGTAAGTGTGAAAGCGAGCTGGTGATAATTAATCATAATGTGACACCCGAGATTGGGGTGCGAAAAAATTAAGGAACTTTCAAGTCGAAGGAAAAGACAAAAGAGAATGTCTCAAAACATTGTGACGTTCTCCTCTGTTGTCTTTTTCTTCGACTTGAAAGATTAATTGTTCCGCACAACAGTTTCAGGTGCTAGATTATGATTAATTTTGCTCTCATAATATTTTAAACCTCCTCGCTTGACGCTGACTGACCAAGAAGTAGCGAGAGTTAAAAAAGCTACTGGAAAGCCGCCCCCAGAACAAGCGGAGCGATGCGTCGTCTGCTCACGTCTCTGGTGAGAGTAGAATATCCCGCCCAGTATTTCTTCGGAGTTGACAAAGCATCATTTTGTGATACAAATTTAACAAAACCAAATTTGGGGAATGTACTTTGAAGTCGGGAATTGTACTTTCCTCGGAAAGTACCCGAAAAAAATACTTCGAGTAAAGTACAAGTACATACTCAAAAAATGTACAGGGTGTCACAAAACAAAAATTACAGGGTTTTTTTTACCGCAAAAATAAACTAGGCATCGCCGAACGCTCATTCTCCGCCCAAAGGTAGCGCTAGAGGTCACAACCAGATGCCGAAGTTTCAGCCCGATCCGATCATAGAGTTATTACAATAAACGCTAGAGGCTCAGCTGGCGCTAGTGTGCTGTTGCATTTTGAAGCAGACAGCAAGCAGTCAGAAATTGATTTCCGGTAATGCATTTCTATGGGAAAAAGCGAGTGCATTTTCTCTCTGCGCTCGATTATAAGAGCAAATATCGCGAATAATTTGTACGTACCAGGCACCTTGGAACATCTCTCAGTCACGCAGACGAAATAATTGGTCAGTTACGGCGTTTTTCTTCCAAATTCATCGCATTAAAAACGGTGCTAAAACGGCTTCGTACGTGTATTTTTGTGCACTGTCGGACACTGTTAGCGCGAACACGGCGTCGACGCTTTCCAACATGGGGGATATACGTGCCAAACGAACGAAGGACATGTGGAAAACCAAGAGAGACGGCAAGAACTACGCAGTAACACTGGATAAGTAACTCCTTGTGCCCGCAGACGATCAAAACAAATTGAAAGCCACGTAATATAGTCAGATTTGCAATAAATAAGTACTGCTTCATTCTTTCTGCTCATGAATATGTGCGAAGATGCTTGCTCTGGGTTCAAATCATCACCCGCACGCTCCAAATCTTTGCAAATGGGGGAGCCAGAGAGCAGGTGCCCGATACAAACTGCCCGACATAGGAAATAATTAAACGAAACACCTTTCGTAGCTCACGTGCTTTATTTTTGCGTTCGAATGTTTCTTTAACCGATCGTAAAGATGCACGACGGAGTCATTTTCATACAATGACAGGACGGGCATATTAGCAATATATAAGCACCACCGAAATGCTAGCGAACCTTGAACACACTCTACATTCCTTTCGATCGTTAGTTTGCTTAGAATCGTCGCTCGTTTTCACATACCTTCCTTGAAACAGAGGTTTGGGGCTGAAATAGAGCGAAGTTTAACATCGTTCAGTGGTAAAGAAAAATGCTGTAACTAAAGCAATTACACTTTCACAATACCAATAAAGGTACATACTATCCGGTACAACCGAAATGACAAAAGTTATTCATGTTATTTTCCGGCGAAGAGACAAAATTCACGCGCGTTTTCCCATAGGAATACACAGGTAGGCTGGACATGTAGACTGCATGCTGTCTGCTTCAATTTGCAACCGGAAGTCCCATAGACACTAGCGCCAGCTGAGCCTCTAGCGTTTATTGTAATAACTCTATGGATCCGATACCTTATTCAAAAAAGTTAGTATGTGATTTTCTGAAATTTTCAATGGGAAAATGGCGGCCGACGGAGTTTTCGAATACATGGGGCTCTATGGCCCCAGAAACCGAAAACGGGCAAAAATGGGCTCCATTTTCCAATTGAAATCTTCAGAAAATCACTTATAACTTTGAATGAGGTATCGGATCGAGCTGAAACTTTGGCATCTGGTTGTGACCTCTAGCCCTACCTTTAGGCGGGGAATGAGCGTTCGGCGATGCCTAGTTTGTTTTGCGGTAAAACAAAATCTTTTTTTTGACACCGTGTACTTTAAGTAAAGTACAAGTTTCCTAAACCTACTTGAAGTAGTACTTTAAGTGCAATGTACTTAACGTACTTCCCAACACTGTTAAGATGTCATTGTATATATGTAATTCTCTTGGCTTACTTATACATTTCATAGCGAAAATGTCTTTTTGGATGATTATCTGAAGAAGAATAATCTCCGCAAACTCAATTTGCCAATGCTGTGTATCCTTAGTAGGGATTTTGAAATTGCCTCAAGCACTATGCATAAGCGTTTTCAGCGATATTAGACAGTTTTAGTGGATCGTACGTAAAAGCTTTGAGGGTCGGAAGGTGCATGCGTAAAACGCAATATTGCGTTCTACGCGTATGCATTTCCGACCCACAATAGCTATTGCGTACGCAAGGCTCTGCAGTACGAGCCACTAAAACTCTCTACTGTCGTTATAAAGCAGGAAGGAAAAGTGATTGTACGTGCTAAGGAAGGAACTTCATGCAAATAATATTTAATTTTTTTAATAAACAATAAGTAAAAATAAAACAACAGAAATTCGGCTCCAGCCCTTGTTTCCTAGAATAAAACATATAAAAACAAAATGTTTGACTTCAGTCTCCCCCCCCCATTCCAATATCTACTTCCGGACATGCCTGCCCAAATTAAGGAGGAAAAAAAAACTGTTTCCCTTAGGTTTAGTGTTTTTTTTTAACTAGATGTATTTTTCAACATGGCAGATTGACTGATCAATTTGTCCGATCACTGATAACAATGCGGAAGATCAACTGTAAATATAAAGTACAATATAGTCAACGTTTTATTGCTGTGATTCCCGCTACACTAGAAGAAAAGCAGCTTGATGTTTAGTTAGCCAGAACAACTTCATATTGTTTTTCTTTCGTGTTGATTTGGTTGCAATAGGACATTACTTTTCAAGTTATCGTTTGTTTTTTGTGTGTGTTTTCTGATTTTGTTGCAATTTTTTTATTTTTTTATTTATCAATACTGTAGGTCATTGAAGACCCATACAGAAGTGGACATTTGTACAGACAAGAAGCACTATAGCGGTATTAGACATTTGCAATAAAAAGACACAAAAAGAAAACGTATAGGCGGAATGTTATGCTAGTTCATAGAAGTGAGAGTCTCGGCAAAAGACTGCGCTGATGTACTATTTACGATTTCTTCTGGTAACTTATTCCAATCATCAATAACGCGCGGAAAAAAAGAATATTTAAATGTGTTGTTTTTGGCTGAATACGGCCTGATCGTCTTGTTATGGTTGGTTCGCTTTGAGTGCACAAAGGGGGCCTTGAGGTATTTTTCTTCTGCTATATTAATTTGTTGTTGGTACAGTGCGTACAAAAACTTTAGGCTAGCAATTTTTCTTCGATATTTTAGGGTGTCCAACTTTGCGTTCGCAAGCATAGCGGTAACGCTAGCCTTCCATGAGTAATTAGAATAGATGAACCTTACTGCGATCCTTTGAATTTTTTCCAGCTTATTGTCAAGGTAATCCTGATATGGACTCCAGATAATACTGGCGTATTCCAACACTGGTCTGACCAGTGCCTTGTACGCTGACAGTTTAGTTGCAGACGTGGAGTTTTTTAATTTTCTTCTTAAGTAGCCCAACTTCTTAAATGCATTACTATATACGTTTGTGACATGTGTCTCCCACTTAAGGTTACTGGAGATTGTAACTCCCAGGTACTTTATTTCATTTACTTTATTAATAGTTTTATTATCTAACATATATGAGAAGTCTAACGGGTTTTTCTTGTTAGTGATAGTGATAACAGCAGTTTTGTCGTGATTGATTTTCATACCCCATCTCTTACACCAAAGGCTTATGTTTTGCAATGATTTGTTAAGAATTATCTGACTCTCAGGTCCAGCTATGGTTGTATATATGACGCAATCGTCGGCGAAGAGTCTCACTTTCACAGTCGGATCAACACAAGCCGGCAAATCATTTACATAAATCAAAAATAGCAATGGGCCAAGCACTGACCCTTGTGGCACTCCGGAAAACACATCCAGCATACCAGAGGTACTACCGTTCAGTATAACATACTGTTTCCGTTTGACAAGGTAACCATAAATCCAGGAAATCAAAGCGTGACTAATTCCAACTGACTGCAACTTACTTATTAATTTCTGATGGGGCACACGGTCAAAGGCTTTAGATAGGTCTATAAAAATGGCATCAGTTTGTTGTCTATCGTTAATAGTAAGGGCAAAATCGTGGGTAACCTCTAGGAGTTGCGTTACCGTAGACAGTCTTGCCCGGAACCCGTGTTGATGTGAATAAAGAACATCGTTTTCTTCTAAGTGTTTAGTTATCGCCTTGCATATAATGTGTTCAATTAACTTGCATGCCGTACTTGTCAGTGAAATGGGTCTGTAGTTAGTGATTAAGTGTTTATTTCCTGTCTTGTGAATCGGGACAATCTTAGCACAACGCCAGTCATCCGGTAGCCGTGAGGATCGCAGTGACTCAACAAAAATTAGATATAGATAGTGCGAGAGCCACTCTGCATATCTCCTTAAAATTGTGCCAGAGATTCCATCAGGTCCAGCAGACTTTTTTACGTTTAGATTCAGTAATAATGATAAGATTCCGGGCTGAGTAATCTCCAAGTTTGGCATTACAGGCACTTCAGTTCTTTCCGGTTCACATTCATCTTCGGGGGCTCTAGAAAATACAGACTGAAAAAAATAATTGAAGCCTGAAGATATGGTTTCTGGGTCAACTGTGATAGCGCCATCAATTTCGAACTGTGAAACATGGCTTTCTCGTCTCGACAGATATCGCCAAAACTTTTGGGGGTCATGTATAAGGAAGTTTGGTAGGGTAATATTGAAGTACCTTGCCCTAGCCGAGTTGATTTCTAATGTCAATTCTCGTGAAAGTTCTTGTACTTCGAGCTTGTTTCTACGTCTCCGCTTCAGTCGGCGTTTCATGTGTATAATATTTCGCGTTATCCACGGGTTCATGCGGTTTATCGTTTTCTTTCTGTTAGGAACGAAGTTCGTTTCACAATATGTTATTATATCTTTAAACTTGCACCACATTTCATCAACGTCGCACATATGGCTGAATTGGTCGAATTGGGTTTCTAGATAATCAAGGATACATACATCATTGGCCATCGCATAATTTTTTACCGTAACAGTAACACGCTTGTGTGGTTTAGTATTGCACAATGGAGAAGTACAGACTAGTAATTTGTGATCCGAAATTCCATCTTCGACCGTAACCTTGAACTCTTTTAAACAATGGCTTACAAACAGCAGATCCAGAGTAGAACTCGCTGTTCCGGATATGCGGGTTGCTTCCAGCACCAATAGACCGATGTCACCAAGCGAACTGCGCAGGCGCGCGCATTCCGGAAGTGGTGCCGCCGCCATGCTATTTGTAGTCATCCCTTTCCGGATTCCCGGCTTCATAGGGCTGCGCGTACATCGTAGATTATCGTTTGGAACGCCCCGGTATCAGCTTGGATTCTCCTGCATGTCTGTACTTCATAAGATTGTATTCTTTGTGATGCCTTAGTTTGTCAGCAAGCGCTTAAAAGCAGTTCCAGCCGTCTTATCGCTTTAGAATCGCTTTGTCGTCTGCTTCGACGTCGTCTGCTTCTTCGTCTTCGTGAACGCGTAAGCGTGAGCACACTGCCGTTCACGCAGTGGTCCTGCTGCGGCCGCAGGAAAAAAACAACGCCAAAACTCGAGCTGTCCGGTTACTCGGACGTCTCAATTAACTTGAAAACTGAACATCTAATCGAATTGCAAAGAACAAAAAAATTCGAAGGACCATCGGCTTCGTGTAGCACCGCGGAACAGCATCAAATGTGTTGGTGAAACACTGAGCTTGGTAGAGCTCAGTCTTGTGCATAACATTTAATCAACAATGAAGTAAGAGGAGCTAAATAGACTCTCGTTGAGTGATAGTTTTTCTGAAAGTTGTGTCATTCTGGTTCACAACCTGAGCGACAGGGTACAGATGAACTGCGGGGATAAGCCTGCACACAGAGACGAAATGATCTACAGAAAGGCCATGCCTGACGCGCCGTAGACCTATTGCTATATTACCCAAGCATCAAGGAGAATGCAGGGAATGGTGTTCCACGCGCCGCACGTGCTGGCCTCAGCAGTAGTAACTTTTCTAAAGCAAAACCTAAAACAAATTGTATCTTGCACGCGCGTTCGTCAACGCTTTATTTTGGTTATTTACTTCGAATATTTTATACGGGGAAGGCGTGCGCGTGTGGCGCGTGGAACACCAATCCCTGCATTCTCCTTGATGCTTGGGTAATATAGCGAATGGTCTATTGTCATCTGTCAAGAAGAAGCAACCATGCAAGATACCTGAAAACTAGGGGTGGAGATGACTTTTCGTGTACAGTTAATTTCTATTCAGTTTTATTTTGTTTGAGCAAGCTCCGAACGCTAGGAGTCGCCCGACGGTGGAAGCTTTTTTCTGCGGTCTCGATTGGTGTTAATGCAGAATGGATCAGTAACGCCAGCCTAATAGACCACCACAAAATACGTAAGGTTCGCTTGTTACATTTTTGGCGGTACGTTTTGCACTTCAAAATTAAATTATGTAGTGTTTTCACGTTTTCTATGCAAAAAAAAAAATGAAGACTGCTTCCGAAAAAAGTTGTTTTATTTCAAGTGATGCATATCGGGAATCGCTGCTCTTTTTTTTTAGTGATTGTCCTGATCTTTCGAAACACAGTTGTGCTTGAAACATGTCGTCGCATCGACAGTTATAACCACCAAAATACATCGAGCAAAAAGTTTATTAAAAAAGGCCTCAGCAAAGCAGTGGAGATAGACCAACGGATAGACCGCCACGGAGCGAATGCTCCAAGAGATTCCAACGTAAGGAACACTTCGGCACGCTCTGTGCCTCGTGCCCTGTAACCTTACAATTTTAGCTGACGTGGAATAGATGGATATAAATTATGAAGCAAATCGCGAAACAAATCGAAAAACGCTATTTTTCCTGCCGCTCTGTCCGGCTCTCTTTACCTTTCTTTGCCATGCTGCTTTCTTCCGGGAAGCCATAAAATCCGAGGCATTTTTGCCTGGTGCAGTTAATGTAGCACCGTAGCATACAACAGGTGAAGCCACCCATTGAAAACCATGAGTAAACACCCGGCTAAAAGTCTCGTGCTAACCCGAAAATTTTCGAACGCCGGGCGTACAATGCGCATTGACGCGGCCGGAAAACTGGGGAGAACTACAGGTACCAGAATGCACCGCGGCAGCGGTGGCGTCGCGCAACTCCTGGTGAGATCGGTCTATTGGTCAAGACAAAAACTGAGTGCGCTTTGCAACAGCTGTTCCGAGCTTTCTTCATCTATCTTATCATTTGTTAACGTGGTCCAGTTGATGCCGGGTAAGTTAAAATCACCTGTCAATATCAGTTTAGTTCTATCGTTAACTTCTGCACAAAGATACTCATGTAAATCAATTAGGTACTGAAGAGGAGCCTTAGGCTGTCTATAAATTCCGCCAACCAAAATGCTCGTTCCAAACATATTTACTTTGCACCAGATGCTCTCGTGATTTGGTATTCCATCAAGTTGTACAAAGGATATTCCATTTTTTATTACCATTGCCACACCCCCGCCCCTTGCCTCTCGATCTTGACGAATTAATAGGTATCCCGGTGGAACTATTTCTGAATCATGAACCCCTGGATGGAGCCATGTCTCCGTTAGTACTACGATGTGGGGGTTATACGTGAGTAAGCACTCTTCCAGTCTATCAACCTTGTTCACAATGCTTCGCGCGTTGAGCGACACCAGACACAATCGTTTTTCTTTAGATAGTGGTCAATCTTGCTCTGGCGGAACCGGTCTGTAGGGGGTGTTATCTTGCTTCAGGCCACATTTCACGCGTTCACATTTTACAGGGTCCCAACTGTACAAATCATTGTTAATCTTCAATTTATCAAAAATAAGCGTAACCTTATCTCCATTCGCTTTATTAACAGCAGCGCTTTGCCAAAGGCTTTTGCGAATCGCGCGCACATTATGTGAAAAATCTTCGGAAATTGATATAACCGAACCCTTCAATTTGAAACAGTTTCTCAGAACTCGCATTTTCTCGTTAAAGTCGTTGACGCGTAATATCACTGGTCTAGGGCGATTGCCAAGCTTTTTACCGATCCTATGAATGCGTTCGATAGTTTTTACCTCCACCTGTAGTTTAGCACTAAAGATACCTTCCGTTACTGTTTGCTCCAATTTCCTCGGGTCTTCTTTCTCATCCTCATGCAAACCATATATTACGATGTTGTTTCTACGGCTAGCATTCTCCAAGTAATCTATTTTCCCATCGAGGTTGACGACGTGGTTTAGTAGATTACGTATCTGAGTTTCGTTCTCGTCAATTCTTTCTTTGTTCTTGTTTAAACTTTCAAAGTTAGTCTCGATAAGGGAAAGCCGTGTTTGGACTGCTCCTAGAGAGTTCTCGAGTAGCACTTGTTTAGACTGAATATTGTTAAGAGTGACGCTCATTGTTTTTTGGTTGTCAAGAATTTGCCTCAGCATTTCATCAGTCGGACCTGGGTTTGACTCCACATCCCCACTAAGTTGTAGAAGCAACAAAAGCACACCCCAGCACTCAGAGCATGTAACAATCAAGGACCGTGGGCTCGGCAGCACTAACAGTGTAAGAGAATTGTCTTTGACAGTGCAGTAATAGGTTTTGTTACCAACCTGTACAAAAAGTAGCAGTGGATCAGTCATTCCACTCTTTGCGGTGCCGCAGAGCCCACTGAGGCAAACGTCGGGGCGGTTCCACTCTTTATAGGGAGGCACAGGTGGCGTTGCAGTAGACGATGTCCCATGACGATGACTTGGTGTTTGTAGGAATGAGTGTGCTGTCATGTCGAGTTGGCCGAGTTCCCCGTGACTGTCGTTGATTCCATCTTTCAGTAGCGGTCCCTCTTGCGATGACGCAAGCAGTACCACCGCCTGTACAAAAAGTAGCAGTGGATCAGTCATTCCACTCTTTGCGGTGCCGCAGAGCCCACTGAGGCAAACGTCGGGGCGGTTCCACTCTTTATAGGGAGGCACAGGTGGCGTTGCAGTAGACGATGTCCCATGACGATGACTTGGTGTTTGTAGGAATGAGTGTGCTGTCATGTCGAGTTGGCCGAGTTCCCCGTGACTGTCGTTGATTCCATCTTTCAGTAGCGGTCCCTCTTGCGATGACGCAAGCAGTACCACCGCCTGTACAAAAAGTAGCAGTGGATCAGTCATTCCACTCTTTGCGGTGCCGCAGAGCCCACTCGTTACATAGCTGATGAACGAAGTGGAGCCGAAATGAAGCTCAATGCTTCGATTTGCTCAGAAGAGCACTTCTTTTTGATCGTGTTCACCCTGCTACAAGTCTTTCTTGATTGATGATACTTTGATTTAAACACAAAACAAATGTATATTTATAGAAAGCACTAAATGATAGACGTATGTAAAATTAAAACATTTACGGTATTATTTATGCCAAAAAGGTTTTATTCATTCTAGGGGTCTCCAAACCCTAACCCGCGGGCCTGATACGGCCCGTGGATGGCCGCGGTCTTTCCAGTGACACCCGGCCCGCGGTACCCTGCTACTAACTCAAAAATAAACACGTAAAAAATAAAATAAAAAAAGCAGCGCCATGGCGCGTTTTTAAAGCGCAAGCGAAGATGTCAGAAAGAATGAGAAAATCTGCATCAAAATGCGGGGTTCTCTCGCCATATTATGTGTTCCACATTGTCATTACAAACATTCCTAGCATTCGTAGTACCCTGTTTCATGTCTGTGTAACTATGATCTGTGTAATAATATTGTCAGCATCAGATCTATTATTCTCATTTGTCTACTGTCCTGTGTTGTTATGCCAAAGTTCATGAACTATGCCTGCGAGCTCTCTGGGTCACAATTTTGTAATATGTCATAATTAGCAATATACTGCATTTAAAAATAAAGTATACATATGTATTCATTCACCTATCTTTCTTAAAGGGGCCCTGCAACAGCTTTTTGACTGGTTTTTAATTTGCACCGAACCTGAGCGCACTGAACGTAGTAACTTAATGAAACTTTTCTTTTCTCAAATTTCGCTTTATTTTAAAAGTTATAGGCAAATTAGAATTACAAAAACAAGCAAAAAATAACCTGCTTCATGACGTCGTAGGTCCTGGCTTGAGTGGCCGTGAACTAGAGGAGGGGTAGTGAGCCATTCGAGCGCTCACGGCTGCCGCACTCCGTGTCGACGGCTCGAGAGGGCGCCACTAAAGCACGTGTTGGATAGGCTGTATGCAGCGGGCGGCCAGGCCGGCTCGCATTGCATTCGCTGCGCGATTAAAGACTATTTCGGCATAACACTTCATTGGCCACAAACAACAGCAAACACGGGGTAAAGATCAGTTCAGAACGGGAGCCGCTTCGCGCTGCCATACCTCCAAATGGGCAAATCGCCAGCAGGGCCCGCGCCGAAGGCCTTCGGAACGCTCGGAGCCGGTCGGATCTTCGAGCCGGTATACGACCGCAGCGCCGCCGCGTACATCCGGGGCCTTTCCGTGTCGGCGCCTGATCCCACTACTCCTTTCTAGCATGCGTCGCCTTTTCCACCGCTTGGTGGCGGGTATGTCGACGGGTCATTTCTTGTTTCCGTACTTTATAAACTGCATTTGTTTCTTTTCTGATCTAAAATACTGAACAAAAACTACAGGGTGTCACAAAAGAAAATTTACACGGTCTTTTTTACCGCAAAAATAAACTAGGCATCGCCGAACGCTCATTCTCCGCCCAAAGGTAGAGCTAGAGGTCACAACCAGATGCCGAAGTTTCAGCCCGATCCGATAACTTAATCAAAAGTTAGAAGTGATTTTCTGAAAATTTCAATGGAAAAATGGCGGCCGACGGAGTTTTCGAATACATGGGGCTCTATGGCACCAGAAACCGAAAACGGGCAAAAATGGGCTCCATTTATCCCATTGAAATTTTCAGAAAATCACTTCTAACTTTTGATTACGTTATCGGATCGAGCTGAAACTTTGGCATCTGGTTGTGACCTCTAGCTCTACCTTGGCGGAGAATGAGCGTTCGGCGATGCCTAGTTTATTTTGCGGTAAAAAGACCGTGTAAATTTTCTTTTTGTGACAACCTGTACTTTCATACATAATTGAAACGGTTCCCGACACTTATATTTTGTATCTCGACTAAAAAAAAAGCTCTTAGCGGCTCTGACCAGTAGTAAGGCCAGGACCTAAGACGTCACATATCGCGCGCTTTCGGCAACGCGGGTCGCCCTCGTAGGTGGAGGAGGTTTCCGCGTCGTCCAGTTAAAATATGACGCACTGATATTTAGTTGCTCTCTCCGTGCCCGCTGGCTTGCCCGAACCCCAAGAGACGTGGAAACCGCAAAAAAGGTAGACGCTTAAATATGATTGCAGGGCCCCTTTAAGTTTTGCTTAGTTTATATTTCTGTATTAAAATGCTTATTTAGGGTTGTTTAGTATTTCCTTATTTACGTTGTGTTATCTATTTTCCGGACTTCGAGAGTGTGACAGGTCCCCAATCCAATCCCTTAACCAAAACGTATGGAAATCCCTGATCTAAACCATGATAGTAAAACTAGTCCGATTTAAATCACGATATAAATCATTAATTTTTACTCTCCACCCTGGAAATCACACGCCCGCGCGCGCACACACACACACACACGCACACACATACAAACGGACCGTTTAGTATTTAAACCTTGCAGAAACCGGGCGGTCGAACGGGACAACGAAGTTTTTCCGCGGGTATCGCCATCTTATGTGCAATTTTCGAAACACAGTACGCGGCCCCGATCACTTGGACACAACCTTGAGACTTCAACGTCCGAGTGCTCTGCCATGGCTAATTCGGTTGGTCATTTCCCGGCAAAATATTTTGCCACATCTTCGGCAAGAGCGTTCGCGTGGTCAAACGCGTATACCCCTGCCGCCGATCTGAACGTTCAGTATCAAACGGGCTCCGGAGAGCCGTTTGATGAAACCGGTACAGTTTGACGGTCACCGGACACCCGCTTGTGCAACATGGTCACCGGTGTGAGCAAACGTGCGCCAACTTTGCCCAAACGAGTGTCCCATTTGCCCAGACGAGTGACCCGTTTGCCAAATGAGTCACCTATTTGCCCAAATAGGTGACCGTTATGGCTCATACGGGGGACCCCTTTGAGCAATACGAGCGACCCCTTTGACAAACTGGTGACCGGTATGGCTAAACTGTTACCGGTATGAACCCGTTTACTTTCATATAGGCGCCAAATGGTTATTTTCAGTAGGGCAGTGCGCGCCGTTCGCGTGGCGCTTCTCAGGCGTGTGCCGGCAATTTACCGGCACAATTTTGCCCAGAGCTTTAAGAGGTCGGGCAGCTTGTCTGCGGCCATACTGTATCCGCTATCGTCATATCCGAATAGGGAAAGGGAACCAAACGAAACAATGGTTGCCGAAAGCGGGTTCGAGTAGAAAACGAAGCCATATTGAGACAGACATCCCTCTGTGGTCCGAGAAAAGACATGAAAAACAACGGAGATAAAGATAAAATATTTTAAAGGAAGCTTGCGCAAGATGAGTTTGCTATGGGACACAGCGTGTTATTACACCACTGTAAAAAAATGTATTGTTAGTGCTGCAGCTAGACACTTGAAGGCGCGGCCAAATGAAAAGGCTGAGGATTCCCCAAAAAAGGTAGTAACAAGAAAATAGAATATAAACAGTGACGCTGGTGAGCATTCTGGGATCCTTCTAAGATGGCAACAGTTCTTCGGGAATCCAAACAAAATATATCAAAATTTGTTTACCCACGTCTCAGAGTACCTACAGCGTGCCTACTGTATCATAAAATAATCGAAGTTAAAAAAAGCTCACGCGCGACCCAGGTAAATGAAAACGCCAGTTGCCGGCGCTTTGTGTTCGGGTTATGATCTTTGTGGTTCGGATGGACAGGGTCACGTGGTGCGCCGCTGGCGCGGTTTTGGGTGCCCGTGCCGCCGGCGAGGGCTCGCCGGCGATTGACCACCCCAATGCACGCTCGTCCCCATTCGGTTTGCCTAAAGTCAGTACTTAGTCACCCACCAGTGGCAGGGGGTCTCTGCTATGGTCACCTCGGCAGAGAGGGGGGAAGGGGGTTTGTGGGACATATTTTGACAAGCAGTTTGCCTTTAAACTAATTACATGTATATGCATCCAAACGCTGACACAGCACGTTCGGCTATGCCAGCATTTGGCTGACACAGCAGAACGCTGCGTCAGATACATGCCCAAATAATTAATGTTGGACTAATGGGTTTAGTTCTCAACTTCCTCTAGGGGCTCGATCGTTTGATCTACTCCCAGAGGATCTCAGAGCCCCCATCGAAATCCTTCGGGGGTCCGAGATCCCCCGAGACCCCCTGACTTTAAGCACTGCCTAAAGTTGCCCTTTTTGGAAACCAGCCGTGCTGACTAGAAGCCGACTGAGGAGACTCCTGTCAATGAAGGCATGCGCATGACATCGGCGCGACCTGAGCAGCAAACACGCTGAAACTTGAGCGAGACGTCCGTCCATCTTGGCGTTGCCGCGTGGTAGCGTCGCGCTTGGTGCGAGACGCTGCAAAATGGGCGGACGGCGATGCTAAAGAAGTTTTGCGCATTGCTCATACGCCGCGCAAAGTAGTTCTTACAAGAGTTGGTAGTCGGAGGAAGAAGCGATGCTTTCAGTGTTGGAAGCGTGTACGCCTTGATAACATATATCTAAACAGCGCCAAGATATATCGTAATTATCTACATAGAGGGAATTTCGTAATGCCCGCGCGAGGAGCCGGTTTCTTTACTACAGTTGTTGTAGGCCTAGTCTTCTACTGGGTGGTTCAAGGAGAGGCCAGGCTCTTTAAATCGAGCGCAAAATTCGGTTTCTTAACCTAACGCGCTACGACTTTGTGCAGCGTTGCCCACAGATGGTGCTTTTTTTTTGTAAATTTTGCAAAGAGCGATTTTACCTGAGGAAAAAGTAAAGAAATAAAAAGGCTTAGCTCCTATGGAAAACGCAGCGACGCCACCGGTCTTCAAACAAAACGGCGCCGTTTCGCACGCAGTGGTGCTACTGCCGAGACCAGATTTGGAGCAATTTTTGGAGCACCCAAATTGTAAGTTTGGAGCAGTTTGGAGCACCAAAATATTAATTTTTGAGAAGTTTGTACACCTAAATGGAATTTGTAGCATTCTGGAGCGCCTAAATATAATTTTTCGAAAACACTTTTGAACACTTGTGTAGCGAGCCTAGTACTTAAGAGAACTAAGGTGTAGATTGACGATTTTCGATGCTGCTAAATGTTACATTAGTAAGTTTTTCACAAAAGTATGATATATTGGTCGCAGAAAGACGTTGAAAATGAGAAAATCAACACCTTTCAGAAAACGTTCTGCGAAGAACTAGGAGGCACTACCTTCACAATAAAATGGACAAACCGGCTCATCTAACTTATTACACCTTGTTTATTTCAAACACAAAGAGCTTAACAAACTGCTCTTCTAACATATATCACCTGGTTTATTTCAAACACCATGAGCTTATCAAAAGCCTGCTCTTCAAAGATTTTTTTGTAGCTTTTCATTCAGACCTGCATACTGGGTCATATTTTCAGCAAGATGTGCAATTGCTTCGGCCAGAAGCACCTGCCCAGATTCAATTTTCTCCATGTTTTTGCCAGCCAATCCAGTCTTGATCAGTCCCTGGGCACGCTCCAGCATTGCCTTTGACGATTTTAAGCGCCCAGGTCTCCTCCGGTTTATTGCAGCGAAGTTCACTCCGACTAAAATAAGTGGCGTTAGACGCCGTCCGATTCCCATGACCCAATTTTGGAGCAGTTTGGCGCAATTTCGGGCATTTTTGCGAATCTTTTTCAGGACGGCGCAGGAAAACCTCTTTGGTGCAAAATGGCGCAATTGGCGCAGGAGTGGAAGCCCTGCGCACGGGAGACAAGAGATGAGCAACGAACGCCGCCAACGAACGAGCATACGGCGCCGAGAGCCGGCGTCTTTAGCAGACGATCTTTTCGACTCAAAAGCGGAGCGCGTTCCGCAGGCGGCGACAATCGCAGAAACAAAAACAGGCGCGGCAACAACAAGGAACTGCAAAGCAGACGATATCGGTACCCCGAAAAAAACAGTCAAAATTTCCCGGTAAACCATTTTTCTAATCAATTAAGTGTCCATTCAATGTGTTTTCTCGGTAAGGATGATAAAATAATGCTTTGGCAACTGATATCAGAAAAGCTCGCGCCGCTTTTGAGTCGAAAAGATCGTCTGCTAAAGACGCCGGCTCTCGGCGACGTACGCTCGTTCGTTGGAAGTTGGCGTCGCGACCGCTCGCGCCATCTCGCTGCGTTTCCATAGGAGCTAAGCCTTTTTAATGCGAATAGCATTCTTTGGATACTTCACGCACTTTTCGTCTATGTATCTATCTATCTGGCTATCTAACCTCTTACGCCGCGGGTCGATAAATAAATAAAAAAGACCGGCGCCGGCTGGGATTCGAACCGTTGACCCTTTGATCAGCAGGCAGACGCGCTAACCACAGAGCTATGAGGGCAGTCATTCAACGCACTCTAAACGGTTGTTTATATCTTTACCATAGGACGCGCTTTACAGCGCTGTCACAGCTACCGGTGCGCGCGCGTTCCATGCACGAGGGCTCATTCCGCTCTCGTGAGGCTGAGCACGGCCGCTAGCTCACCCTCTCCCGCGCTCGGGAGAGGGTGATGTAGCGGCCGTGCTCAGCCTCACGAGAGCGGAATGAGCCCTCGTGCATGGAACGCGCGCGCACCAGCTGTGACAGCGCTGTAAAGCGCGTCCTATGGTAAAGATATAAACAACCGTTTAGAGTACCGTTGGTTGAGACTAGCTGAGACGCCAGAAAGTCTGGTCGGTACCATTTTGAGTGTTTGTGCGTATGGCGCGTGCTTTGCTCGCCTTCCTAAGTGACACAAACGCACGTGCTGGGCTGCGGAGATCGTGCGCAGGGCTGTGAAAGTGTCAACAAATTTAGAATCGCCTCAAGAGTGGGCTGGCGTATCTATAGAGTGTGCCGGCCACCTGACGAACGCGCATAACTCCGCACCGTTTGATGCTATTCACATTAACGTAGATAATCATTCCCAAAGGATGGGTTCTGATGATTTTCTTTCTTTACTTTTTCCTCAGGTAAGTTCGCTCTTCGCAAATTTTACAAAAAAAGAAGAAAAGCACCATCTGTGGGAAACGCTGCACAAAATCGTAGCGCGATAGGTTAAGAAACCGAATTTTGCGGTCGATTTAAAGAGCCTGGCCTCTTTTTGAATCACCCTCTAGGTGGTATTGCCTAGCGATGTGACGTCACATATGCAAAAACCATGTATATTAGTCTTCCGCTATGCGAACGCAAAACGGTTCGTTCTCCATGCGTCATTTTTGTGCACATGCAGTTCCTGTCTACCAGCCGTTCGCCCCGCTTCAAAAGACTTGACTGCACACAAATAGCTGTTTTTTGTTGTTTTTTTCGGTTGACACTGGTTGAGGAAGTTTGCAGACAAAATCCGTTTCCGTTGAACGCAGCTCTTCCCGTACCCCCCCCTTTTTTTTCTTGTGTTGTAAACGCAGGCTTCTTTCCGCTAAAAATAACAAGTACAAATTAAAACAAACAGTGCAAAATCCTGTATAAACTACAAAAGGCAGGGGATTACAGCCGGCTTGACGGCTTATTCGGATTTACAGCTAATCCATTGATCAAACGAAAAAGCAGGAAAAGAAAGGCAGAGAGAAAGATATTTAAACTGCGGAGAACACAAAAATAAGAGAACGAAAACCGTGAAAAAACTGGAAATAAGTTTACCAAGGCTTTCACTCCAGTTACATTTTAACCGAGGTTTTGAGGAATTATGCTAGGCCGCAAACGTTGACACACTTGCCACTTTGCCTTTAATATGTATTTACATGTAGATCCTATGATGCCTCTAGGAACACAAATATTTTTTTATGCAAACGTTTTATTAGGGCAGCTTTCACACCCGGCAGGAATTGATGTGACAACCCAACCCCCCCCCCCCCCCAAAAAAATAAAATTGAAGCTTACGAATAAGTTATTTCCCCCTCCTATGGATTGTTCGATGGGGTTCAGTCGATATCTATCTTTATTCTCATCAGATCAGTTTATTACACTACTTGGTCGTACTTCTGATACAACAAACATCTTTAAAAAATCATCAATGATTAACAATGTACATCTTATCTTCTTGAACCTGGCAAGTGACAGATAAAAAGGATAAGTTCATACATTAAGGCACTCTTGGAACACAACACCTGGTGGTTGCAACAATTTGTAACAACTCTAGTCAAACACAGAAGTATACAAAACTGAAAACAAGATAAAATTACGTACATAAGTTCCAGGAGGCATATGAAAAGTTAAAGTGGCGGTGCAAAGATTTTCAGACTTCGGCCAATAGACCTTTTGCTAAATTACCCAAGCATCAAGGAGAATGATGGGAATCGATGGACACGCGCCACACGCGCTCGCCTTCCCCGTATAAAAGATTCGAAGTAAAACACCAAAAATAAAGCGTTGACAAGCGCCCGTGCAAATGCCATTTGTTTTAGACATTTGCTTTAGAAAAGCTACTACTGCTGACGCCAGCACGTGCAGCGCGTGGAACTACACTCGGAGCATGCTCCCTGGCGCTTGGGAATTTAGGTCCATCGATTCCCATCATTCTCCTTGATGCTTGGGTAATTTAGCAAAAGGTCTATTAACTGTGGAAATTATTCTGTCAGCTATGGAACGAAAGAAAACCGCAATTTTTGTGAGCGCTCGTTTTTTTGTTTAAATATCGAAAGTCGAAGTATTTTTTAACTCTCCACGTCGCCTTTCGAGTGACATACTCTGGGGGATCCGCTTGGGTTCTCTTCAGAGACCCCAGCCGCTTCCTCCGCGATTGCCGAGTTTTAAAGGATTAGCATCGTTGAAGGTCACGGCGAGCGATCGACAGAAAAGACTGTTCGCCACGGGGCTGAAGACGAGTGTACAGCAGAGAGGGACAGTTTTTTTTTTTTTACTTCCGCATATTTCTCAGAGACGCTGTCATCGTAGTTTTCGTAAGCGCCAAGAGGCTGCAGATCGGCAAATACTGTAAACGACTAAATTTTCGCGAGGACCTAATTTTCGCGAATTTCGCGAATCATCTACAAACGCGAAAAATACGTCCCGCGAACAATTCGGGCAATATATGAACGCTATGGAAGCTACACTCGATTCGTGAAAATTAGAACCCGCGAATAATTAAAAATTTTCAGCTTTGGCCCGATTCGCGAAAATTTGAGCCCGCGAAAATTAAGTCGTTTACAGTAATTCGTTTTTTTTTTTATTCGCGATTATGCAGCGGAATGGCAGTTTTTCAGGGCAAGGTGACGTGTTTTTGGTCATTTGTGCTTGGATAAACAATATAAAAAATGCAAACTGCCAATTCTTTCAACATTAAAATCGTTGCACCACCCCTTATGAAACTGTACAGGCAAAAGGAGTAAGTAGCTCTCTGTACTCAGGCGAAACAACACAAGGACTTTCCAGACTTAAACTGGATTACAACTTACAATATACAGCAACACTGCCAAGAGAATGTCACAGCATAGTCTTATCACATGCTGTAATAGGCGTACGCGACAGACTTGTCAAAACTCAAGGGCGGTCATACTTACAAAAATCACATTTGGTCCTTCGACTAGCGCACATTACAAATTATACATGGGTTGCACGTGACGTCATTCAAAGAGCGCTCCGATGACCACCAGAGACGAGGGCAAGGGGCTCCCCTCTTATCAGGACCGTCTTTTGTGCCTCCCGGATTTGCACAGGCGTCGCTATTCTCCCCCAGAAGATTATAGAAGAATAACCGTCACTCAAAATTCTTACAAAAGCAGCTTCCCTCTCCTCCTCTTACATGGTGGTCAAAAGTATGCAATGTGACGTCATGTATGGGTTGCACTGACGTCACATCGCATACTTTTGACCACCATGTAAGAGGAGGAGAGAAGCTGCTTTGTAAGAATTTTGAGTGACGGGTTAATCTTCTATAATCTTCTGGAGGGAGAATAGGGACGCCTGTGGAAATCCGGGAGGCACAAAGAGGGTCCTGATAAGAGAGCTCCTCCTTGCCCTCGTCTCTGGTGGTCATCGGAACGCTCTATGAATGACGTCACGTGCAACCCATGTATTGAAATACCAGCTGTTTATACAAAAAAAAAAGTTTTTTTTTACCGCAAAAAATAAATCACAGTTTGTCACAAGCTTGGACACCGCCTAAACTTATTCCTAGCAGTTGGGACCAGATGGCAAAGTTTCAGAACTCACTGTTATCTCATTTAAAAGCTGTAAACGATTTTTGGAAATTTGCAATGAGAGAATAAGGTCAATTCCCGCGGTAGCAGATGCCATTCAACTCCGTGCTTTCAATGACTTTGTTGGCCACTTTTTTTTTTGTTCTGAAAATCGTTTATTGTATAATGTTAGAAACAGATAACAGTAAGTTCTGAAACTGGCATCTGGTGCAAGCAGCTAGCACTACATTTGGGCGGAGTGTGAGCATTCGTTTATATTTGTGGTGAAAAAAAGATGCTCTCTTCCTCCCAAACAACCAGTACCACTTCCTATTGTCTTGAAGATACTCTCATGACATAAACCCTCCCAATGCAACCACGCACGTACGCTATATGCTACAAGTTGCAGCATTTTAGAGAAGGCATCGAGAGAAACGACTTCAAAACAACGAATTTCTGTGCCCAAGTTTTCCAACATCGAGGATGGGTTTATAGCTGTAACTGCACTTCTATTGTTTCCATTTTAAAGAGTTAGCATGAAGGCAATCACCAGATCCTCCAAATTTTTTCAGGAAATGAGCTCATGTTGAAACTCAACTTGGGTGGTAACCTTTGATGTTTGATGCCAATTTACAATAATGCGAAAAAGATATAATATTGTGCTTGCACTGTCATGCACAGCATACTATTCTTAGTGACAAATTAAGAATCCATGTAGCGTTGCCGCATTTCAGTTCTATTTTCCGTACGCTCTGTCTATCCTGTCTCGCACTCCTACAGGCTGAGGAACTCGCATTTACACTGCAACCGCAGAAGATGGCACCCACAAGTAAGACATACACGGAGCGCTCACACGCGCTTACCTTGCACGACACCCGGTTGCTCTGCGCCATCCAGTCTCCACGTGTGTACAGTTTCTCCACACTAACACATCACATTCTGTGTTACCACTGCATCTGCCATGCTAGTATGGCAAAATGGCAATTTTTTTTTTCTAATTATGACTGGTCGTTGGGAAAATAACTTGTATATTGAGGAACACTATTTTTATCACCCAAGTTGATAGCTCAGAGGAGCCCTTTCCACCACAAAATTAGTTTTGATGACGATGTTTCATAAGGCTAAGAAAAACGAAAAGTAACAGAAACCAGGAATGCATTGCTTTTGTTAAATATGTAACAGTCCACACCCCTTGCTGCTTGGTAGTTGCCAGCAATGTCACGTGACATAAGCAAAAAACATAATTTAAACCCCTAAAACTCGAGCCCGCACACAGAAAAGAAACATATCCAAGGAATCTAGGGGAATTACACATAGTATTTGCATCAGCTCCCGTCCTGAACCCTCTCAACCTTCTTTGTTTACCTAGTTCACCAATAGCTTGCTTGCCCTGTGAAACCACGTAACAAAAAAAAATTACTGCCACACTATTTTTGGCAGCAACTTGGGATTACCCACATGTCATGATACCGGTCCCCGGTAGTGCCTACAAACGAACCGAAACTTTTTCTTCAAGCATTATTAAATAATAAAATAAACTCTAAAACTTTGGCACAATGCTAGACTAAAAGTAGAGAAAACTTCCCCACTCAAAAAATTGTTGGCGCTTTTATGATGGTCCGCAGCAGATGATACGAGCCATCCTGGCAAATCCTCCACTGCGAAATCATCACGACAAAGCCCGACCCAATATCTAGGCCAAGGCTTTAAGATCGCGCACGCAAATCACTTTGCTGTCCACACTAGCAGCACTCGCATCTTGAAGAACAGAGGAGTACAGCTGTAACCTAGCAGTCAACACACAGTGCGAGTCAAAGCCGCAATTTCAAGAAGAAGCCCGAGCCCTAGCCAATACCTCAGCTGTGGCTTCAAGACCCTGCATGCAAGTCACTTTGTTGTCCACACTTGCAGCACCGACATCCCGAAGACCAGAAGAGCGTGGCCGTCATCTAACAGCCAACAACACGGTGTGCAAGCCGAAGCCGTAAGTTCAGGATGAAGCCTGAGCCCTAGCCAATATCTCGGCCGTGGCTTCGACGATCCGAGGCCAGAGGTTCCGTTGGAGGTGTTCCTCTTCCTGGTTGAGTTCCTCAATCTGGCGCAGAGACAGGTGCAGATCCATCATGTAGTCCAGCATGCGGCGCCAGCGCCACATCAGCTCTGCCTCCTCACGGCCGCAGCGAAATGCCAGCAGGCGTTGGTTGTCGATGAAGAGACACGCTTGATCTGTGGCCATCTGCGACTGCGTCACAGCGTCGAAGACGTAGTCCTTGTTGCCGGAAGGTGACCCGAAGCGGAAATGACAGAAACAAGGGAAAGATCACCTGGTTTATACATTTCATCAAATGACACAAAGGTGTGATATCACTTCATTGGGATTTTAACAAGTGCCATTTTCTACCAGAATGTAGAGCATATACCTGCCTGGTAAATTTAGGGGGAATTGTGACATGTCCCGTGACCCTGCGACGTCGCACAAACACCAAAGCATCACGTGACACAATAGTGACTACCCCGCTAAATCTTGCGGAAAAAGGCAAGTCTTGTGACCACATCGTCTGACCTCAGATCACTGACACCGTGATTAAAAAGTGTGATGTCGATTTCCCTGCTAAATTTAGCAGGAAAATTGATGTCACATGACACAACAAGAAAGGCCCGTGGAGGGTTCCCATGCAAAGGTATTGCTTTAAAGGGAAGACGACAATTGTCAAAGGTCAAGCACGAAACTTATTCTGTCTGTCAACTTTGCTCAAGCCAAAAAAAAAAAAAAAATTTGTAGAGCCCTTTCACCTTACATGAAGATGGAGAACCAGCAAAGCTGTTTTCTTTCGACGTCTAGGACGATGCCTAGAGGACGACGTCTAGGATGACTTCTAGGACGGCCTCGAGGATGACGTCTAGGACGACCTCGAGGACGACTTCTAGGACGATCTCGAACACGACGCATCGGATGCGAGGACGACTTCTAGGACGACCTCGAGGATGACGTCTAGGACAACCTCGAGGATGACTTATAGGACGACCTCAAGGACGACGTCTAGGACGACGTCTAGGACGACCTCGAGGACGTCTAGGACAACCTCGATGACGATTTCTAGGTCGACCTCGAGGACGATGCCTAGAGATGATAACAAGGGATCAGGACCTCACCATTTAATAATGCCAAAGAAGGCTGACTCGCACTGGTTGCCCCCTCTTTTTTATTTTTATTCATTCATACTTGCCACGACCAATGGGAAGTTTTCTGTTGACATGTGAGGACACATTTTTTCCAGACCCCAGCGTATAACAGCTTAGCTATAAAGAAAAAAAAAGTGTGAGGAACCTAAGCTGCAATCTTATGTGCAGTACGGTATAGACCACTTACAATGTAACCGCTTATAGTGCAGGACCGGGTATAACGCGGCTTTTTTCAACAACCGGTTCGCCTCCCATACAACTCCATGTAATTACATACCGCTTAAAATGCAGGCGCGTGAAAGGAAATACTGGTTATAGTGCGGTTTCTGGAACAGCCCGCCGACCCCGCCGACCGACCGGCGCAGCGAGCACACTTCCCTGTGCGAGACTAGATAACGGCGCTAGCCGCAAGCGGCACTCGCGGGGGTAAGGATGGCAAGGAGGTTGCTCGAAGAAGCGAGGAGAAGCAAAGAGAGAGGCGGCCCATTCACACACATGCGCCCGTAGCGACCGCAACGACTGCAACAACCGAAACGACCGTTGCAAGGATCTGCAACCGTCAGTTGTCATAGCGACGGAGGGACGCACGCACGTGTCGTTCATGACGCAAGGAGTTGGAGCGAGCCCAACTTTCCCCACTGCGTTGGAAACAACCGAAACAACTGCAACGACAGACCAATCACAGGTCGAGGAGAACTGGTCGCGCGCATTGCATGCCGGTCGCAGGCCGGCTTCTTTTATCTGCAAACATGGCATCGGTGGTGGCCGTCGACGTGGACGGCGTGGTGGAAGCTCATCGTTCCGCGTAAAAGCGCTATCCTTGACTGTGAATTTTCGTTGTGTGTCGCTATGATAACCCAGCACGTACTAGAAGGGAAGATCCACCTACTCATGCGGCAATGTCGTGGCGGCACTCTTAAGACAGCAGAAACGCTTGTGTCGTCGTGTTTGTTTACTTCGACTACAGTGGTGCTTTCTAAGCATTTATGTCCTCGAACATCGCCCTGATTTCTTATTTGGAGCATTTCATGCGTGTGCTCAAGTTCAAGGTATTACTGGCACGTACCGTATAAAGGATGCGAATTTTCACGCGTTTTCATCACCGGAGAAAAGCGATTAGTGGTAGCAATCCTGAATGCTCGCAACGTCTATCTGATCACGAAATCATATTTCTACGTTGCTATATCGCTGCTAAGATTACATTATCTTTTATAATCATAGAAAAGGCGTGTAGCGGGATTTGTACTATTGGCAAAGTCGTGTATTAGAGTCGTGATCGTCCAAGACGGCGTACTGCATCTTTTCTTTTCTTTTTTTCATCCACTGTACCCTGCAAGCCTATCATGAAAAAAAAATAATAATAATAAAGCTTTAGGCTATAGAAAACTGTCTGTCGATATTCTGTTACGGCATTGAGTGGCAGTGCGTCCCCTTTTAGAGGCACCGCTGAAACAGCTGACGGCAGCGTAGAAGCGGTCGCCCTGCTGACGACCCGCTGCGCTTGTTGCAGTGGTTGCAGGTGTGTGTACGCGCGGCGCAGAGCGGTCGTTCCGGTCGCAGTAGCGCTCGTTGCAGATGTCTGAACCAGCGTTGTCGAAGACCAGGTCGTCCGCAACGCCGTTAAAAGGCTGCACCAGGCAAAAGTCACTCATTTCTTTCAAAATGTGTGACACACTTGAGAGAGAAGTGTACTAGTCTGGTGAAATAAGAACTTTCCTCAGACTAAGCTTTATTTTTCATCTAACATAAAATAAATTGTTTTACAAAGGTAAGTTGTCTCATGGCATGTATTTTGGCCTGAAAAATTGATGTTTTGGTTATAGCACGGTACCAATTATAGTGCGGATTTTCGCGACTCCCGTGACATACGTTATATGCGGTCTACACTGTACTTTGTTTTGAATATTTGTCTTGGCCAGCTACCACTGAACTTCAAAGGAGTCAGTCTCAATTCGAGACCTAGAACCCAAAACTAGGCTAAAACTAAGCTACCATATAAACGCGTGTGAGGGCCACGCTTTTTTCTTCTTCAAATTTTCGGGCCAATCTTTTAAGTGCAGCCCAATCACAAATGAAAACAAAATAGTTTTGGATGTGCACAGGGATGGAACTGAGCAAAGCAGTTTTGGAGCAATGTTGGGAGCAGAAAAATCTTTAGTTTGGAACAGGCTGGGAGCAGCAAAAACGATGGCCTGGAGCAAGTTGGAAGAACGTACGAGTTTTAAGAATGTTAAAATAGAGGCTTAATGTCACTCGGTTTTCAAAACTGAAAGAAAATATGGCATTTAGGTACCTCCACGTGAACTTAACGGTAGTTTGAATAAAATTTTTGGTTGCAATGTTTTTCACAAGATTGTGTGCAAATTACACAAGACATATGAAGCAAAACTGCACATGACAGTGTGACACGTGATAAAACCAATTTGCAAAGAGGTAAATATAAACAGTTACAAATAGCTTTCATTGATCAGCATTGACTACTAAGGTGTACTGAAAAATAAAAATGCAGGCACAAAAATGGTCTTTAATTTTTCATGACTAGAATAAGATAATAAATGCCCTTGTACATAAAACTCCATTAAGCCTTCGTCAATTTCTCATGGGTACACTTAACTTTACTCTGTCCAAACTCAATCCCCTGGTCTCCATCTCGCTTTTTTTTTTTTTTTTCAGATTGGTTTATATTAGTGATTGCACATGCTCAAGCATAGTTTGCGAACAGATAGATGATGCGCTGTTCAAGCTGCCGCCCTTCTTCCTGAAGATAAGCTCTCTTCATACTCACTTCCCTCGCATCACTGTTCTTCCTCTTATGCCTCTCGTCGTTTTGCTTTTCAACCTCTAGCCTTTCTGTGTAAACTTTATGAGACTTCTTCACTGTTTGAAGCAAGTCTGCTGTCAAAGGTACTTTCGTGGCATCACTGCCAAATCACTTAAAAGTGCAATCACGATCTGGCAGCTCGTATCTTGCTCCGTCATACGCCTCACTGCTCGCTCGCCTTTGTTCCCAAGTTTCCTGCGCGGGGCTGCGGCACACGTTTGCTCCACTAATCAGATCTTCAGATGAGGTGACTCCAGGACTTCAGAAAAGTGTGGTGAGCATGCAGCAACGGCAGCTAACGTTGGCGGCAGCAACCTTCAGATACAGACTTTTGGATCCGGATCCACTGGCGTCCCATTTGGGCCGGAAGTTCCGGTGTCAATGTTGCCAACAGAAACTGCAGACGGCTACTTTCGACGAGGCTCGTTCATAATTTCAGTTTGGGCTCACCTTGGTGCAATTTTGTTCTTATTTATACTTTTGTATCAGTGTGGCGCATTAAAAGTCATTAGGCGCACAGAGGTGCAATTGGCACAGCAGTTCCATCCCTGTGTGCATCAAAATATTTATGTACTTGCAATCGCAAGCAGTGGTCTCGAGTGCCTTCATTTCGGGCTCGATCGTCGTAACATGCGGTATTTTCGGTGCTTCAGTCTGGCCAGCACTAACAGTGGCCAGAGTTGCTCTTCTTCAGCCGTCCAGTAAGCGGCTTTTCAGAGTTAATGTTAGCCATCTATATCGTACAATTTCACCCCGACGTCCATTTTGATGTTGACGTCGAGCGGCTGCAACATACCAGTCAGCCTGCCTTGGATCACGCACTTTAACCAGCACTGTACGCAGATCTTGTCGACACCGTATTCGCAACCTGTTGCAAGTCAGCCACACTTCCAAGACATAAGTGACAGTTCGAAAGTACTTGCCCAATGCCCCTAGGTTGTGGGGCCAGCATAAAACAACTTATCAGAACAAAACATTCACAAAACCTAACGGCAATGTTCGGAAACCCGAGCGATCGATTTCATAGCAGCCACTATGACATGGGCGAAAGGCGACCGTGGATGATAGGAAAACCAAAGAGGATAGATTTCCAAAGCTTTTATCCTGCAATATTTCGTATCTGCACTTCAAAACGCGGAAAGAAGCGCAAGCAGAGGTGCGTACATGGTGGGGTAAAAATAGGCGGAGTGGAGACGCGGAGCACGCGCCACTGCGAAAACGGTTGTTGCGCCTCGAAAAAAGAGGGGTTAATACATAAATAATATTAACAGCAAAGCTGTTAAGGGCTAGTTCCCCAAGATTGTATCCCTCGCAAAGAAATGAAGACACTGAACTCTGGACACCTACTGCCATCTATGAGCGACACGGCGGCAAGCCACGTATTTGGTTGCCGCCGTCGCTCATAGATGGCGGCAGCCTTCCACTCTGGTTGCCGACTTGCGGCCGACCATTACTTTCCATTGTACAGCTCCGCTGGTCTTCCTTCTTCACCTGAGTGGAAAGGCTGAAAGTTTATTTAATAATTTTTTAAGAAAAATATTTTAGTACAAATATGGAAGGTCTACACGACGAGTGCGGCCCATACACGCAATTAATACGATAACCACACTTGTTGGAGTCTAGCCCAACCTATTTTAAGGAACAAAGCATGCACTTCAGCTCTGCAGCTCGTTGGAAGAGATTATACTCAGTTTCACCTTACAATGAATGCCGCGACACTATGAGCCATACCAGCCAATCCAGCACTACGATCATATCACGTGACTATGTGCCCTACGTGTCATTATGACCCTCCGACAGTCACGCGACACCCGTACGGCAACGCACTGGGTCCTACAGCTCGCAGTGTCCGATGCAGCCCACTGTGAGGCGAAACAGTATACAAGACGACGGGGTGCAGGTGTTCGGCACTCTGCGAAGTGATCTTGAGCTTCACAATGTCATGTTCCGCAATCGAGTATATAGTGGTAAAAGGTACGACACCGCACAGTCACTTCATGTAGCGTCGATAATGTTGGTTGCCAAGAGAGAAGTTTTGAGTTAGTTATGGACCGTACATCAGTTCTTACAGAGTCCAGGCTTCATCAGCGAGCATTCCCAATGCTATTAAAAAATATGAGAACATGTCCTTACCGCAAAAGTTCATGCCTAAACGAAGCAGGAAAATTCGATTTCTAATGATGATAAAGGACACGGGACTTGCAGCCATTGTAACGTCGAGACTCCGACGACGGTTGCGCCAAGCGAGTCCAGTTTGGCATAACAAACTTCACACCGATTTACGAGAATTGCCTGCCAAGTGGGCAAGTGCATCATACCAGGGTCTGAGAGGAAGCGTTCGGCTCACCTCTGCGAGATCCAGGCTGAGTCCCGCAAAGAGGATGAGGTGGAGGGAGGTGACGAGGGTGCAGTCGTACACGGTGGTCGGCTGGTGCTCGGAGGGCTTCATGGCGCTCAGGTAGACCAGCCAAGGGTGCTCGTACTCCGGAGGCTTGCGGTGGAGCAGGGACTCCTCAGACACTAATGACCGCTTGGAGTTCCTGGTATAGAAACATGTCCGTTTGTTAAGAAAAGCAAATCCCACCAAGATTGAGATTTTTTTTTTTTTTTTCGGAAGATTTTTGTGCTAATTTGAATGACGTCAAAGAAGACGGAGTGTCATGCTGTCGGATGTTGCAATCCTGGCGGTTGGGCGCAGAAGTTCTGGAAAAAGCGCGAGAGAAGGGAGTTTCACTGTCGTTGTGGTGTGTGGCTTCCGCAGACTGTCGGTGTGGCTTCCGCAGACTGTCAGACTGGAAAGCGGACTGCAGCAGAACAAGCATCTGCCACATCCACCACCACTACGTGACACCACCAGGATAGCGGTCGGCAACAGCACGACACGCCTACGACGCGAGGAGGTGGTAATCGAGGGACAACTTCCTTGAAAGCGCTAAACGCGTACCCAGCACCGTACTGACACTCTGGATTCCCCTACGTTTTCTTCGCACGCTCGGGATAGCTCCCGTCCCACGGACGCATCGTGGGCAGTTGCAACCGGCCAATCAAAGAACGTAAGTCGCCCGGCGGACGCACAGGCAGACAGAAGTCGACGGCGTTGCGCATCAGCTGGTTCCTGCCCTTGAGGCGCCCCTTGCAGACGCGCAGCACTTGCGGGTACAGCGCTGCCGTCAGGACTCCCGACACGAGGGGGGCCATGCACCACGACTTGCCGTCAAACAGCTCCACGCCGCTGCCTTTCAGCGTCTCCGTCAACATCAGGCTGCGGGTCAGGCTCTTCTCAAACTCCTCCTTCAGACCTGCAAATGGAGAGCAGGAACATACAAGCCAAACCTGTCACGACAGCCTCGCTTACCATAACAGATTGCAAAGTCTTTCCTTACTACGGTTGCCAGCCGTCGGTATGAGCTTTTTACCTTTGACTATGCTTTGGTGTCTAGTGAGCCTTGAATGGGCATGCGCAACCAGAGCGCTGCGAAAGGCAACAAGCGTGTGCGCGAGGCCGGGTGTCGGAAAAGACGCCCTGCCATTCTCACACTGTTGGCGACTAAATTCATCTGGTGTTGCGCGAATATTCGAATTTTCAAATAGTAGTTACAAATAATATGCTATTCAGTTTTCGACTTCTATGTGAGCTGCGAGTATTCATACTTTCCAAAGTGTCGATCGCGGCAAAGTTGTACCTCGTTAAATGTGTGTTTCACTGAGCACTCGTGCGCTGCAAAAAGTAAAAGCTGACGAAGCCCGTGAGGCCTCCTCGAGTATCTCTTCCTTACAGTGCACAAGTGCTCGGAGAAAACGCACTCAATGGGGCCCCAACCTCGCCGCGATTAATTATGCGAGATTATATGTTGGGCAGTGACGTCTCGGCAGCCCGTGTTCATTATTTGCGCTTGTTCTTTTTTCTTTTTTTTTTTTTGTCAAATTTAAAGTAGAAGTAAATATTTGCATACCGCAAGCAGATTTAGAAATCCCCCTCAATCAGGATGAGCTGCGACAAACCTCTCGTTTATATGCCACAGTTCATACATATAGTTACATTAAAATTGACCAAGCTCGGAAGTGGACAAGTAGCAGGTTCGGAACAACCTCTACGAGTTGAGCTGGGTTTTCGTTCCAAGCACAGTCACGCAGTGGTGAAAAAAAAACTCCGAGAGAGCTATACGACAAGAACATATTCGGCCAAAACCACCATCACACTCCAAACTAAAGAAATCCACTGTGCACGTGACTACCACATTTTACACTATCGCATT
>JAZHYW010003476.1:0-71751 GCA_037355805.1 Ixodes ricinus
GTACTCTGGCACCTGTTTCCAGAAAAATCAACAAATACGAAAGTAATGTACGAATTATACATCGTGAAGAGGCCTGCCGACAACGTGATGAACAGTGTATTGAATGCCAAGAACGCATGAACTGTTAAGTTTTTTTTCAGTGGATGACTATTTGCCCTTGATATTAGGTATTTTTTTGTACCATACCTAAAGTTACTATTCGTGCACGATCATGCTCCTTCACTGACATATTACTGCATTTTGAAAACATATGTACTAAAGTAACCAAAGCAGCCTACAGCTAAACAAGTGATACCAACACTGTCAGGATGGCTGAGGCTAACGTGACGGCACTGTAAGTAACAGGCTTGGAGAGAGGCGCAGACACTGTGATATTCAACTGAAAAGTTAATAAGCTCAAGTCATTATCCACTTTAAGCCCAAAATTCATGATTCGCACATGCCTATTATTCTCAGTATGAAGCCAAAGGCGAACCAAGTAGCAGTCCGTTGATTTATTGCCGAAATAGAATACAATTTGAATACCGAACTGGATGCTTTGCTTATTTTTGGAAGGTTGCGATAAAAAATGCACTACTTAATTGGGTGAAAAACAAAGCTTTGTAACACAATTATGTGCATGATTACACTCTACAAGTCGTCTTACATCTATACACATCATTCTATTTCAAAGTTAACAGAATTTTCAAAAAAGGCCGCGAGAGTTATGAGGATGCCTCCTTCATTGCATGATCGTGGGACTCTGCGGACATTAGTAAAGGGGATAACCATCACAGTATGTTGACTAATTGACGAAAATTTGTTAGCTTCGTAACTAATGGCTTTATGGGCCATGCTGCAACAGCAGTGTTAAAAGCCAGTCAATATTAAAGGCTATCCCGACTTAAACAATTCACAAGTTGTAGATTTGGTTGTAGATTTGGTCACACACAAGTTCATACGAAACGCGGAGTCATTATTTTCAACTTTTCAACGGATGTTTACGAGGCCCTGCTCAACATGCGCGACACTTATTTATCATTTTCCCTAATTGTTCATTGCTTTGCGTTTTGTACCTCTTAGTGAGTAATTGGCTATTTCCGAAACAGCCTCTAATCCACAACCGCGTCTGCTTCATTTCCACCCAGTGAAACCCTAATTTCCTAATCATCGAATCTACAGATACAAAAACCTGCCGAGATATATCATAAAATGAACGATATTTGTATTTTATAAGTTGGTGAAACATACATCATCGTCATGGTCGTTACCACTACCACTATCGTCATCATAGTCAGTATATCACCACCATTAGGGGCCTCTTGAACAGCCTTAGCCTAGGGCCCCAAAATTTCTTAATCCGGCCCTGGGAGCACCAGATGAGTTTCAGAGCAGGTGCTGCATTTTGTTGCCTCCTTTAAGTGAGGATGCAGTGTGTGCACCTCCTGTAGTGGGCGAGAGTTTCTACGCTGGGGAGAAGCGGGGAACAGCCCTGTCTTCAAATGGGTCCAGTCTCCTTGAGCTTCGGGACACAGAGAAACGGCAGTCTCCGGCGCTAATCCCGCAGTTACTCGGCCTCTCTTGCATCGTGTCTGTTCGCTCCCCGCGCCGCCTCGTAGCAGTGTTTTTGCAAAAGGGGGGGGGGGGGGGGGGCTTGTGAAAATTTTGGGGGTTTCGGACTCTCCAAACTATTTTCTCCCCCCACCCTTCCTACGCCACATGCTTCCCCCTCTTTGCAAATATCAGCCGATCTTTCAACATCTTGTCTCCTTTGTGCAGGAATGTCTGTTGATAGGCAAAACAACCACTAAAATTCAAAACTAATTTGTAACTTGAGTAGAAGTTACTCATAAAAGTAATTAACATAGACTACTAATTACCAAAATAAAAATGTAATTGTAAATTACTAAACTACTCAGAAAAGTAGTTAAACTACAGTAACTTGAGTAGAGTAGTTGAACTACGTACAAGTCTGGTCTGAAGCAACCACATCCGCACAACATCCTAAGGTCTTCCCAGAGTGCGCAATTTTCGAATCGGGTGACAAGAAGGCAAATTTTTAGCATTCAATATCTGGAACCTTGTTGCTGTACACAAATTGTGTTAGACTTTAATATTAACTGCCTTTGAAACTAGAATTGAAACATATCCCATAAAACAATTAATTAAAAACATTATTAAAAAAATTTTGTTCATTAGTTTTCATTAACATACTGCGACTGTTATCCCCTTATCTAATGTCCTTTAAGCCCCACAAACACACAGTGAAGGAGTCATTTAAGTAACACTCGTGCCGTTTTTTTTTTTAAAGTTTGTTCGAATCAAAATAGACAGCTTTGTATATATGTATATATAAATTGTGGGTGCATGTTCATGCAGCCGTGCGCCATCCCACTATAGAGGTCCACTTTTTCTTTAGGTAAAACTGGATCAAACTGGAGAAGGCCAGTTTTACATAAACCCCCAGCATGGTATGTACCAAGGATCGCCAGAAATGATTGCTTACCTCATAGAACACTCTGTGCGGCTTGAGGAGAGCGGATTGCGGTATTTGACCGTGGGTCTACCCGCTTGGTGCAGCTGGGAACTGCGAGAAAGCTAATGTAGCTTGCCATATGCCAGAAAATAACAAAGACAAGGTCAGTATTACATAAACCCCCAGCATGGCATGTACCAAGGACCACCAGAAATCATTGCTCACCTCAGAGAGCACTCCACGCAGCTTGAAGAGAGCGGCTTGCAATTTTTGTTGGTAAGTGAATTTGCCTGGTGCAGCTGGGACCTGCAATATATTTAATACAGCTTGCCATATACCACAAAGTAACAAAGCCAAAGCCAGTAATACATAAGCCTACAGCACGACATGTCCCAAGGACCGTTACAAATGCACACTCACCTCTTGGAACACTCCATGCGGTTTAAAGAGAGCGGCTTGCAATCTTTAACGGTGCGTGCACCTGCTTGGTGCAACTGGAACCTGCAATAAATTTAATACAGCTTGCCTTATACCACAAAGTTACAAAGACAAGACCAATATTACATAAGCCTCCAGCATGAATATCCCAAGGACCACTAGAAACGCTTGCTGAACTCATAGAACTCCCCATGCGACTTGAAGAGAGCGGCTGGCAATCTTTGGATAGTACCTACGGGTTCATTTCCCTTCCTTGATGAGCCTGAGCCCTTTCGGATAAATACCGCTCTTTGCGGTATGGCATGGTGCACACCTGGTACCTCTTTTAGGGTTTATCTGGCCAAAGTACCTATAACAAAAATATAACAACTGGGTCACACACTGCAGTAGCCAGCAATCCCCCAGCAATATCTTCATCGAAGTAGAGTAGGAAAAGGAGATGAGGGTGCTAGTGGAACAAGTTATTGCTCATTACTATGGTAGCCAATACTATGTGGATGCCATCTTCACTGTATAACTGTGTGACTCGGCAAGCGTTAGATAAGTGAATAAACATAAAATTATGTTTACTAACCAAAATATGTTAATTACCTTCTTAAGTATTGGTATAATGGGCTATGCTGCAATTGCAATTTTAAACGGAGACATTGTTAAAGTCTAACCTAAATGAAACAATTTTGTGAAAAAGCAGCAAGTTTTGAGGTAATCCATGTTTTTTTGGAAATCGCCGGTTAGAGAGTTTTCGGGTTAGATTACTCTCTTTAAAATTGCAATTGCGAAGGGGCCCATTAAACCGCTGAATAATAATACTATTCATAATAATAATATAATACATTTATTGTATCTAGTGCACATTAGTTAGCACGACGGGCACATCAAAGCCAACATGAGGCTTGTGGGATATGCCACCCTAAAATTAACAGTCCAACATAGCTATACTTTGAACCCGAATGCAAAGTGAAACAACTATATGCAGACGTCCTTAGGATGTCACAGTTGTCATGTGACACAGTTAGATGCAGACACACACATGCACATACACACAAACATATGCAAATGCAACGTTGGGTTTGAAAATAGCCACTGTAAAAAAGAGGAAGCAATTATAACCTCGTTAAAAAAAATCATGCACTAATGATAAATAAATGTAACTATACTAAACACAAATAACGCAACTATACTAAACACAAATTCATTAAACCGAGTCCAAAAGGGAAGTGTCACGGCCTGGGTGTCTGAGGCTGCACAAGTGTGATCTACAGTGAAATAAAAAAAGAAAACTAAAAAGCTATGTAATTAAACAGTGACTTTACGATTTTTGGTTAATTAGCAAACATATTTTGACGTTTATCCACCTGTCTAATGTCCGCCGAGCCCTGCAATTATACAGTGAGGACGGCATCCACATATCTATCACCTTCATTTTCCTTTACAATCCGTTCAAGATTACAAAAAAAAAACTATATCACAATAAATTTTCGACGTCCTTTCAGCTGTCTAAAGACTCAGGTATGCAAATGAATGAACAGTACTAATCACAATGAGAAACGAAACAAGAAAGCGCACAAAAGTAAATACAATATAAACTTCTGCGAAGCCGATCAGCCGTTGGGTATGCTGAGCTAATTATTACGATTTCGCAAAATGTTCACCCCTAAACTGACAGTGCGGTGGAAGCTGCATGTTCGTTTGAGCAGTCAACTGTCGATTCTGCACAACGTGATCACCGCCTCTCCGCAAACTCACGCGGGGAGAGCGAGGTCAAGCGATAAGAGGCTTTAATTACAGTTGACGAACAAGTAGCTTGCACCGCATGTCAGCTTAGTCGTCAACGGAATATAGGACATGCAAGAACCAAAAATATATGTACCGTATTTTCCGGGCTATAGTCCGAACCCGGTGTATAGTCCGCAGGGGCAAATTTGGGGTCGAAAGTAAGAGTTCTTGCTTAGATACTTAGATAGTCCGCACCCGGTGCATAGTCCGCGTGCCTTGCATAGTCGGCACCTGGTGCTTAGTAGACACGAAAATCTTCTTATAGAAGGCACACCTTAACAAATGTCTGCTTTCTTAGCTCACAAAGAAGCGCGTATTATACACAAATCATCGTTAACATACTTTTTCACAAACAAAATCCGTCACATCTCCTCATAATGAACGATCTTGAAAAACAAATTTCGTGTATAGTCCGCACGCGTAGATAGTCCGCACAGCCTAAAATTTTAACTTTTAAACATGTATAGACCGCGAACTATAGCCCGGATAATACGATATAAAAAAAGATAAGCACACTGTTAAATATAAAGTCAGAGCCAGCAGCGAGCTGCAGAGTGGATGTTTAGAATAATTAACCCTCCCAACTGCTTGAGAAATTTCACGTCAAATTACGAGGGCGGCCAATATGACGAAAATAATCCCTGCAGAAGGGGACTTTGTGAACCTCCTGGAGACTCGTGAATCGAGTGCACTGGAAACTTCCGTTTTCGAAGCAGCTAAAACGTCGTTCAATGACATTGCATCGTCACAAACATGTTAGCCACTCGCTTATGTTGTTTGGCTGCATGAATGTTGTTGCAAAAACAAACGCGGAAACTAAGCTTCCATAAAAGCTCGCACTCACGAGTTCTCCTCAGAGATAAGGCGCAGGGCTCTGGGTAAAGGCGCCGCCGCTGCAGCACAGATAAATAAACACGTGCATAATATAACGGAACCATAACGTGCTGAAAAAGAAACACAAAAAGCACGATGTGTCGGTGGACGCCCGTGTTCTCAGACCGCGGATTTCGAACACGCTCGAGCGCTACCACGCGTGCATGGGGTTTCCGTCTTCAACCGAAAGCACTCGAACCGCGAACATGGAGAAATATTCGATTTCAATACGTAAGCAAGACATTGCAAGGATAAAGTCACATTGCATACCTTGAAGTGGGCGATTTAGTCGTCGATGAGGGCTGATGAGGCCCTGATGCATCACAGAACACTACGGTGACCACGATGTCAACGGCCACCGAGGCGAGTTCGACGAACGCCCGAGAGCGATAGCTGTGACAACCTCTGTCTGCGGCTGCGCGATACGGCGCACGACGCGGAGCAAAACAACAGAGATGGGAAAGAGCGACGGCAACAACGAGGTGTTGCAACAACGCACCAACAACACCGCCATTCTGCGAGAGAGGAGGGACGAGAGAGAGCTGCGCGGCTTCGCGCTGCGCGGCGGTGCATCCAACTCCTCGCCATCTGCGCAAGGTTGCACTCCTGGGATTCCGGCTTTTCTGGAAGGCTCGGCTCTCGCGCCAAATAAATAATGAGGGCATCCTCGTATTTTGAAATGACGACCGTGCCCGTCTTTTTTGATGAGAGAAAGACACGTAAAATTGACGTCAATTTTTTACAGTGTGCGTGCATTAGTTCGCAACCTCTAGAACAACCATTTAGACTAATAGTACTGCACTTCTGTAACACCCTCGTTCCCTTGGTCAATTTCGTCACAGCGCCGTAGTAAGAGGTGCATGTTTGCGCCTGAACGCCTTCTAGGACAGCGAGGGTCGTCACGTACCGCGTTAGCCTCATTGAAAATAGCGAAAGGCGACGAAATGGTTTTATAAAATTTGAGGACTAGTCGGCTGTTCTCCAGCTTACAAACAAATGCACGCATTGATCTTGCGAGTCGTTCGGCGTACGTCGACCTGCGTTCACTTGACTTCGTCGGGGCGGCTTTTTCGCACACCCCCTGTGCCACCAAAATCTTAATTCTTTTCGTTAGTTAGTCTTTTTTTTTATTTAGAAGAATACAACAGATCATTGAAGATCCAGGTTGGAGTGGAATACAATAAGCAGCTTAGAAAAAAAATAGAAAAAAAATAGAAAACACGACGACCAGGCGAGTCAGAGCAAAACAAAATCCAGTACTCAGGCATGGGTCGAAGAAAGCACCAAGAACATAAAGTACAACATAAAACAAACTTAACACGGCCGCAATAACCAAGCTAACAAGCACCAAAAAGAAAACAGCATTACCAGAGAAATTAATTACAAACAATAGCGCGATGCAGCGGAACAGTTACACAATAATACATACAATCACCTTAAGAGTAACATTGGTATTTAAGTTTATTTTGTTTTTACAAAAATCTAAATAATTACACACGTTACTCACATAGGCACTGAACACGTTCAGAGAAGTTAGTGTCAATGAAGAAGTCCAAAGGCAAGGCGTTCCAATCGTTAATGGTGCGAGGGAAAAAACTGTATTTAAACATGTTAGTACGAGCAAAGATGGGAGTTAAGGAGAACTGGTGTCTATGCCGTGTTAATCTAGATGAAAGAGGAGATATGTAATGTGAGGGATTTAAGCGCAGTTGTCTTTGATGAAGAGAGAACAGAAATTTTAGTCTAGCAATTTTTCGCCTTACCTGTAAAGTCTGTATTCCGTTAGCCAGCATTAACTGTGAAGGGGAGTCCAGCCTACTGAATTTGCCATAGATAAAACGAACAGCACGTCGCTGTACCGTTTCCAACTTTTAATATCTTTCTGAGTAAACGGGTCCCAAACTATACAAGCATACTCTAACTTAGATCTGACTAGTGAATTGTAAGCCTGAAGCTTCACGAGGGTCGGAGCTTTCCTCAATTTTCGTTTTATAAATCCCAACTTCCGGGACGCTGAAGAACAAACATTTGTAATATGTGAGGACCAAGTAAGTGTGTCAGAAATAGTCACCCCAAGGTATTTACACTCGTGTTTAAGAGAAACTGGAGTATCCTCGATTTTGTACATATACTCAAAAGGTTGTTTTTTCTTAGTAACGCGTAAAAGTACAGTTTTTGAAGAATTTAATTCCATTTTCCACTCATCGCACCACGATATAATAGACTTAAGACTGTGGTCCAATAGCAATTGATCGGAACTGGAAGTTATTTCCTTAAAAATGATGCAGTCGTCAGCGAAAAGGCGTACACTGACACTTGGGTCAATGACAGATACAAGATCATTTATGTAGATTAAAAATAAAATTGGACCTAAGACGCTCCCCTGGGGTACACCGGACGTAACAGGTAGTCTAGGAGAAGTGCTATCTCCAATTCTGACTGATTGAGTGCGGCGGGATAAGTAGGCGGCAATCCAGTTAACAAGTCCATGGGGCAGACCAAGTTTTTCCAGTTTAAAAAGTAGTTGACAATGAGGAACTTTATCGAATGCCTTACTGAAGTCAATGAACAGTACGTCTACCTGACTACCCCTGTCAAGAATTTGTGCAAAATCATGGATGGTTGAAGCGAGCTGAGTTGTAGTCGACAACCCTTTACGGAAACCATGTTGAAACGAGGTTAATACATTTCTGTTATCTAGGAAATTATTAAGCTCGCTGCAGATAATGTGCTCCATCATTTTGCACGAGGAAGAAATTAAAGAAATGGGGCGGTAGTTCACAGCTGCCAAGCGATCCCCTTTCTTGTGCACAGGAACTACAATAGCGGTACGCCAATCGTCTGGCAGAGACCCAGAGCTGAAAGACAGTCGAAATATTTTAAAAAGAAAATGAGCTAGGGTTTCAGCATAACGACGTAGAAATGCGTTGGGAATCTGATCTGGACCAGCACTTGCCTTGGTTTTCAGTGATAGCAGCAAAGATACTATGCCGTGATATGATATGAACTCGGAGTGAAAGATTGGAATGGTAGTAGGCACATAGGTAAGGGCATGTGCGTCACAAAACACAGACTGAAAGTACTCGTTGAAGTGACGTGAAATCGACCCAGGGTCAGTAATGACAGCATCATTTGCTTTTATTTGTTCAACGGGTTTGTTTCGTTCAGTTAAATAAAGCCAGAACTTTTGAGGCTCTTGTTTAAGAAATTTAAGTAGTGTACAAGAAAAATAATTGTTCCGAGCTTCAGATATTTGATTATTGAGCTCCAACTGCAAGCTCTTGATGTCACAATTACTTGATTTTGATTTCTTAGCACGTTTCAATTTACGTTTCATGTGTATGATGTCCCTATTGACCCATGGATTTTCACGATTTTTACGCTTGTGTTTTGTGGGAACGTAATTGTCAAGACAATAGTTACATATGTACTTAAATTTATGCCAAAGTGCTTCAACACTGGTGTCGGAAAAGCTATCAAGAAATAGGTCGAGGCAGTCAAGTATACTAGTATCGTCAGCACAGGAATAGTCTTTGTAAGCTGAAAGGGATATGTTTTTCGTAGGCGACAACCGCTCAAGAGAACACAATAGTAGGACTGAAAGATGATCGGATATGCCTTGCTCAACAGAAATAGAGCAATCATTAATCGAGTTATTCACAAAGATCAAATCAAGGATGGAGCGACTCGAGCCACACACTCTTGTGGGATCCTGAACTAGTTGAGTCAAATCAAAAGTGAACATTATATCAAAAATAATATCAAACGCAGGCGAGGAACTGCTCATGTTCACCCAGTCAACACATGGTACATTGAAGTCCCCAACTAGGATTATCTTATTATTACTGAACTTACACATGTGATCAAATAACTTATTCAGATAGTGAGGAGGAGTAGAGGGTGGTCGGTAGACAGCTACAAGGATTACAGTATTGCCGAAGCACTTAAGGCGCAATAATATACTTTCGTGATCCTCAATTTGATCTTCTAAAATGGCTTCGATGCCGGGCTTCAGTAAAACAGCCAGCCCGCCACCCCTACCACCACGGTCCCGGCGGAACACGGTGTACTGTCTCGGAAATACCTCCCCGTCAGTAACATAATCGGAAAGCCATGTTTCAGTGATGACACAAACATGCGGGTCATGTTTCAGCAGAAGTGATTCAAGAGCGAACGATTTGTTGCAGACACTTTGCGCGTTCAAATTCAAAAGTCGAAATTGTTTTCTAGTCCTCAGTCAGTCGGAATGGTTAGTATCTCTCAGTCTAGGAATTTTAACGCGTGCATTCTTATCATCGTCCCATATAAATACCTCGTCATTCACGTGAAGCTTATCGTTCTGCAGATAAACACGTGCACCGTTCGCTTTTTCACGCCGGGCACTTTCCCAGAGCATTTTTCGCTTCGTCAGTGTAGGCTGCGAGTAATCATTGTTTATAAACACGTTTGACCCTTTGAGCTTTTTAGAGTTTCGAAGAACTTCTGTCTTCTCGTTGTAATCTTGGAAATATAAAATGACTGGGCGTTTTAAACTACGTTTTCCAAGTCTGTGAATACGTGCTACTGACGAGCACGAGACACCTAGCTTGTTCGTAAACAGGTCAACTAGAACTTTGATTCTTAGCTGTTCATCAGATTCATTTGGCGTTTCGGGAATGCCATGGATTACCAAGTTAGAACGGCGACTCCTATCTTCAAGTTCGGCAATTTTGGCATTTTGTTTGCTGATAGTCTGCCCAAGGACGGCGACAGTGTCTTGAAGAGAATCAATCTGCATTACTTTGGCTTTCATATCTGTCAGAACGTTCTCGATTTGATTACACTTAGCCGCAAGTTCTTCTAGCTTTTTGTCGCTGTTCTCATGTCGAGTTTTTAGCTCAAAAATCTCGTTCTTAATCGCAGTTTGGCCTTCCATGATGGCTTTGAACATATCATCAGTAAAAGGCCCGGGGTTTAATTCAACGTCCACCTGTGTCCGATAAGTAGCCATCAGAAGAAAAGGGTAATTACTATATAGCACGCAAGTGTGGAGTGATTCACGACGACGACGTGAGCAATGGCTGCGTGGAGACGATGGCAGATGACTGATCCAGAACCCGGCCAAACCAAAACTACTCGTTGAAAGTGTCTTGTCATGCAAAGATATTACTGATCTAATATTTTATGGCTTTTTATTTTTTGTGACATCTGGTTTCTATGCAATGCTATAATATTTACTAGTCTTTTCGTGTTACTCTTAGTATTTATAATCGCCCACTAATCGCTAAATGTAAGTGACAATTTTAGAAATAAACATAAAAATTGGGTAGCGTTAGTTGGGTGTGTACGTGTTGATGGCTACATTGTGGAGCAACCTATTCACAATATTTATTAGCCATTGAATACATGGAAAATAAATTAGAAAACGAATACTATGCGCCGAATGCTGCTGACTCCCGTTGAGAAGTGGAAGAGTCAAAACAGAGTCACACGAATCATCGACTCTCTAAGAGAGTCGTGAAGTGTCAAAGGGAGTCATGGAGGCAGCGACTCCCTTTGGACTCCTTTTTTTAAGCAGCGCAGGTTTGCCCGTAATTCATATCGCAAACAATCACATGTTTAACCGCTGCATGCTGCGTAGCTGGACTGCCTCAGTTGTCCTGTCGAAGGAGAGTCGAACGCATAAAATGAAGGAAAGTGAAACTGTCAACCGAGAAACTGATTCTTAGATTTCATTGCAGAAAATACGTTTCAAACTATTGTTTTTTCCGTGTACCGTCGGCGATTGGAACGAGATGCCTCACAGCGTGACGGGTATTGTAGCTTATGTTGCATTTTCTAGCGCAATTTATGTACTTCTCTTCGTTATAATGGACTCCAAGGACTAACCTGCTTACTCGTTTTACTGAATGTTTGTAAATATTCGCTTTGCTGACTTTTCTTATTTTTCTGCTTACACCAATTTTTGACCTTTAAAATTCCACCGGCACTATCTTCAAAATTAAATTAGTCAAATTTGCAAGATACAAATTTGACTGCTTTGAACATTTTAGATTTACCCACTCCAGTTTAATCATGGTATCATGGTATATCATGCGTCGGAAATTTTAAACGAACACGTATTCTACAGAGCTGAGCGGTTCCTACTTTGGTTGACTGTGAAGGGCATGCAGTGACACCAGGGGCGGATTTAAAGCGAGAAGAGAGAGAGGGGGATGGTGACTCCAGCCCTTCTCCACCCTGAGCCTCCTAAGAAAAACACTTCCTATGGAAAGAATTGGTCGGTGCGAAGGTTTACTATGCTGCCTATATCTTCGCGGAATTATGGCCGCAGCTGAAGAAACCTTCACGGGCTCCTGCCGCATGACGATGTCGGGTGTGCGAGAAGCGAATGCCCGTGGCTCGGAGTCCGGTAAAGGCAAATATGCCGCCCCCGGCGCCGCCATCTCCGAGGCGCATATGCGGAATTGCGTACGATTATTTTTAACGCTTTGCCGAGTCACGCGAGAGAGTCGCGTGAACTTCCCGTGCCGTTGAGCACGCGAGCTCGACCGCTCTGCCGCTGTCCAGGGCCTCTAAACTCGTCAAGCACAAAGTTGTGACCGAAGTTAACGGAGCGCACCAATTGGCGTATCACGGCGATGACTTCGCGCTTTTTCGCCGACGTCGAATCAGAACGCTCCGCGCACTTTCTGCTCCAACTTTGTGTTTGACGAGCCACGTTCAAGCGAGCAAAGGAGCAAGCCACCAGATAAGAAAGGACACACGTGCCACTGTGCGGTTCCGCTCCTGTGTTATCTGTGTGACGTCACTTGCATGACCAAGTTTTTGTGACAGCGATCTCCAACCTTGCACCTTCTTCCAAGCGCAGAGAAAGACGTAGTTCTACGTCAAACACGACATACACCAGAAAAAATGTAGCAAGGGCGCAGGCGACCTAGTGAATATTACCCATGTTGAATTAACCTGAGACTGGGGAAGAAGAGAAACATCAAAACGTAGAAGGCACCAAAAATAGACAGGACTCTGTCTAAAACTCAGCTAACTCGTTTAGGTGGTGGCGGTGGTGCGCCATCTAGGTTTTACGTTACCTAGGTTATCTTAGTTCCAAATAGCAGGCATCGGAAGGTAACGAGCTCTAGTAAGAGCAGTTTAATAATAAAAAACACTATCTGTTCTAGATTTAACAACAGGCGGTCAATCAAGCGTATGAGCCGTAGGAAGCGCAGTACCGCCTTGAAGAAAAAATCGGACTTTCGTCGAGGTCCTTCTGTGAAGATGATATTGACTGTTGCGTCCAAATTCCTTTTCCCGATTTGTTCATACAGCACTGTTCGTTGTGGTTCGTATGCCGGGCAGACGCGGCCAATGTGGTGCACCGTCTCTTCTCGTCACACTGCGACAATTCAGGCACCCATCGCTTTCCCATTTTGACCACAAAGGCTTTTATGTTGGCCGTGTTTGTGCGCACGCATCGCACAAGGGTTTCCGCCGCCCGAGATAACCCAGACACTGCGACCTTTGGCAGCGCCGGCTCATTTCTTGTAACTTGACACACCAGCGGACGTGAAATTCCACCTGTTGTGAATTGGCCGGTGAAGGTATAGTCGGGGTTTCCAGGTGAGCAGCTGCGGCCAGCCTGTCTGCCTGTTCGTTCCCTTTGATCCCCACATGCCCTGAAATTTACAGGGGCCTCACTATTGATCCGCGTGCTTCAGACGACGCGAGTGTATTTCTTGCGGCGGTCGTCGCTGGGTTCCCTCACTTTGCTTTGGTAAATGAAGGCTGCATCTTGAGCCTGTGAGTACCACCGTTCCCACTTTTGACATGGAAGCCGCGCCCCCTCCACCAAATGCTTCCGAACCCCGATATGGCCTTCTGGTCAACTAAACGTTGGGAAATAAACAATCTACCAAGCAACCCGAAGAAACAAAAAAGAAAAAAGGCCTCACACTCATCCTGGACAAACAGAACATTGGTTCACTTTTTACTCTTCAGGACACAACAAAACCACAAAGCAAGAAAAGAAGAAAATAAAACATCTGTATAAAGTTTTTGAATGCTTTTTTTTAAAGAGCAATGCGTGCAATAGACTTTGGACACTTCTCCTTTGATGTATGATCTCAAACACTACCGTGAGTACCACCAATGGAGCCGCACCAGAAGAACGCTGTTTGAGCGACTACGGAGTGTGAAGGGCAGACTTGTCGTGGGCAGTATCTAAAGTTTTTAATCTTGCTGCAATGGGGATCAGAAATCATGCTTTTGAACTGATGCATGGTGTCCTCCCGGGTAGTCTATTGTCAATCCATGTAGGGAAGCGTTATCGCGAAGGACGGAGAAAGTGTTGGCTAAGGGGCCCAAGTATTTCTTGAATTTGAAACCTGCGAGGCTTGACGTGTTGTCTTCCATTCATGCAGTAGCGAGAATGGTTAGCCCGGAAAAAAGGTCGCTTTTGTAGATCATGGAACTAGTAGGATTGAGAAGATAATAGGTGCGACGTACCCAAAGGACAAATGACATATTAGAGAAGGCAATCGGTTAAAAGGGAGTTTCAAACGAAGTCCTTAAAGTAGTTGAAAACAGATAAGTCTGGAAGGTTTGCAGTTTTACCTCTGGCAGTATAAAAAAGTTGCAATGGAATAAGTTTTTTTATGGGTAAGGAATATTGAAAAGTTGAAAAGAAACATTTCTGCAGTCCTGAGTGAGGATGAATAGAAAGGATGCTGAAAATACTCCAAATACCTGGAGACGTCGTAATTAAAATAAAAGCACCGATTTGACACAACAGACGAAACAATTCCCCAATTGAAGATGCCTCCCATGCGGGAGGCATCTTCAGTACCTACAAAGCAAATGCAAGGTTCAACCTCAAGCCAACGCTATTTATCAGGAATGTCCGTATACGCATCGTGAATTGGGCCGCGGTTTTTGTTACACACGAATGTGTCCCTGTGGGCGAACCACGATTCTAGAATGCAAGAATTCGTTCAGTTGGTGTGCGCCCCAACCCTCCTTCCAAAAGAAGTTATGTTTTCTTATGATGTAGTTTCCCTTTTCACTAATGTTCCTAACAATGTTACCATTGATGTCGCACGTGAGTGTTTACTTGGTGATCAAAGCTTGTTAACGCGCAGGTCACTTCACGTTGATGATATTATTTTTATTTTATGTTTTTGCTTGAACCAATGTTTCTTCGCCTTCCGTGGAGAGACGTATTATCAGGTGAACGGGTGTCTGGTGGGAAGCCCGGTATCTGTTAATGTTGCCAATCTTGTTATAAAGCATAATAACTAAAAAGTGCTAACAAAAAGTTGCGTTACCGGTAAAATTTTACCGCCGATATATGAATGACACTTTAGTCATTCTAGATAAATGTCATGCTAACGATTTTCACCGAGCGTTAAACAGTGTTCAACCCGCGATACAGTTTTTTTGAAAGCCAGAACAGCAAGGCAAGTTGCCCTTTCTAGATGTAGGCGTAGTGAGGACAGGCGAACTAAACCACAGGATCAAAATGGGTGTGTACCACAAACCATGTGAAACAGTGAACAAAAGGTAAGGGCGCAAACGAGCTGGTGGTGGTTCCTTATTGCCCCAGTCCCTTATTGTCCCAGTCTCGGGTTTTTTCTTCGACATAGGAAACAGATAATTTTTTCGTTTTCTTTTTGTCCCATCACCCAGTGCAACACAAGAAATCAGTAGTGCGATCGTTTGTACGCAGATTAAATACTGTGCCATCTAACGATCTCCATGGCGCGAATGAGATGACTCATATACAGTAACCTTTGAAGAAACGTCACTAACCAAAGCGTTTTGTTGACGAGGTTAACAACTAAGAATGAACGACAAAATGTAAGCAACCTCTGAGCCGCGCTTTGAGGCCCCTTGGCATTCGAACTGTTTACAAGCCATACAGAACTCTTGGAAATTTCGTTTCCAAAACAAAGGACCCCATCCCGGCGAACGTCCAGAGGGGCGTTATCTACAAATCCCCTGCAGTGACTGCCCAGCGTCCTACATTGGTGAAACCGGACGGAGGAGAGAGACCAGACTCAAAAGACACAAGCGTGAAGTCACGTACGCATCTCACGCGACGCCACTGAAGACCGCACATGAGAACCACGCCTGGACAATGGGACATTCTTTTGACTTTGCGGCCGCGACGACCTTGACGAGTTAGGGTAGATGGGGCACCGGAAACTCCTAGAATCACGGTTCGTCCGCCGGAGCACTTCCGTGTGTAACGAAAAACCGCGGCCCTCTGCACGAAGCGTATACAGAAATTTTTGATAAATAGCGTTGGCTTGAGGTTGAACCTTGCATTCGCTTTGTAACTACTGAAGATGCCTCCCGCATGGGAGACGAAACGTCTAATGAAATTGTTTTTTTTTTGTTGTGTCAAGTCAGTGCTTTTATTTTATTTATAAATTGAAGAACGCATCAAAATGTCGCAGGAGCGCAACAAACTCGACATTAAGTATCTATTTTTTTTTCTAAAAAAACATATGGCTAAATTTCACTTCGTGCGGTCATTAATACTAGAGGGACATGGCAGAAAGTTATCTCAAAGTGTATTCAACGAGGGTTAAGTTACGCATGCTTGGAGAAGTCACATTACCTTAGAAATTCAAATGAATTGACTGACATTTTGAAAACGCATCTTGGAAGGCATTACTCAGTGTTATCGATGGACGGAAAGAACCTGTACTATTCCCTAGAAAAGGCTCGGTTATTGCAGAGAGGGAGAGAGACATTTTAGCTGAATTTCGGAAAATTTTAATCGGGTTCAGGTATATCGGTACAAAGATTTTTTAGCAATCGTGGAATTTCATCTGAAGTCAACAGTAGTGGAGTTCGAAGAAAAGAAGTACATACAAATAAGGTTATAAATAATGGGCAAAGGCAAACCAATCCCTAAAAGAAGGCAGGGTCCCAACGTTTCTGTGCCGGCTTGGCATCTTCTTCAAGGGGCTATTTAAAAAGAAAACAGCTTCTTTCTTTTCTTGTGCGGTGAATGTAGACCAGAATCTGCGTTTTTCTACGGCGGTTAGTTTTCAAACCAGGTGCGGTACCTTGGTTTTCTTCGGAGTTCGTTAATCACAACGAGGATCAGCATTCTCGTTTTCCTCGATGGTAGGGGCTTGTTTCTTTGGTATTTCTTCTGAGTGTCATAAACAACTGACGTATGCCAAGGACAAGGTGCCGGTGGATTGGATGATATTTCCTGGTGTGGTCTGTATGCGCCACGACTCAATAAACAGCCACTGACGCCGGTTAGTTTCTACTTCCAGGATTCGGGTAATTTTTAAACTCGATGCGGTAGTCATAGTCGTCGCTGTGTTCCACAACGGCGCAACGCTCTCGGTCAAATTTGCGCACGTCATTCATAAGATGGCGGACTTTTTCCTTGATTTTGTTTCCTTTCGCCGACGTATGAAGCGGAACACTCAGCATAGAGAATTTCGCACGGTACGCCTTGTGCTTCTTTTCTTGGTGGGCGGACTTTCGGACGAGGCATTAGGCGCCCAAGTGTCGAAACAGGTTTGTGAGCCACCTGAATACCTTCTTTGGCCAGCGTACGGGCCAGAGTTTCGCTAGTTCTTTTTACATAAGATGCACAGACAAGGCTGCTAAGGCGGGACTGCGTACTGTTTTGTGGTTGCTCAAGACTGCAACCAAGGCGACGGGCGACACGCCTGATGAAGCTGTTGGTGTAGCCATTCTTTTTGAGGCCGGCGATGATAGGCCTGTTCTTTACTTTATTTATCTTTTGCAGATATTCCGAGCTCTGGACAGCAGGGTCGCAACCACCGGCGTCTTGTGTCTCGTGTGGTGGTATGAGTCAAACCGAATGTAACGTCCAGTGTGTATCGGCTTCCTGTATATAGTAAACTTCTTGTCTTCAACTACTGGCTTGACAAACAAGCCCAGAAACGGCAAGGTGCCCTCTTTCTTTCGTTCTAATGTAAACTGGATTGCCGACTCGATGGACTTTAAATGTGCCAGAAAGTTGTCCACCTCTGATGTTTTTAGGATACAAGATCAATCATCGACGTAGCATAGGAACAGGGGCTAGCCGGGAATGACTGCAGCGCCTTTTGTTTGATTGCTTCTATTGTCAGGTTTGCCGTAGCAACAGACATGGAAGCACCCTTTGCGGTTCCGTTAGTCTGGCTGAATAAATCTTCTTGGAAGCTGAAGTAGGTGCTGTGAAGGCAGAATTAAAGGAGGCAGCATATTTCATCCACGCTAAGGCAGGTTCTTTCGTTCAGGTCTTTCTTTTTTCGAGTGCGTTTCTGACTGTGGCTACTGCCAGGGGCATTGGAACGCTTGTGAGCAATGGAATTAAATCAAATGACGCTAGACTTAAACATGATGATAGACCGTGCACAAGAAAAAACAGAACAGACGAGGTAAGACGAGAACGGAAGAGAAGCGCGTACTTACAACTGGAATGTATTGAGTGAAGAGAACGAAGATGAAGCAAGATGAAAGAGACACCGGCACGAGTACAACTGTCCTCGGTGGTGACCTGGGCTTCCGAAACGAGCTCCACGTATTGACCGGCGTTATACGTACATTGGTTGGTGTTCTTCCGACGAGAGGGGAAAGGGTGCGATTGAGGTTGTTGGATAGCGCTCGAAGCGGTGACGTCGTAAAGTCCACGACAAGCCGGAGGGGAACATTTGGCTTATGGACCTTAGGGAATTCATAAAAACCAGGAGCAGAACCATTTCGGCATATGAGCCGTAGGTAAAGGTTCTTTGATTCTGCATGTTTCTTGAAAATTTCCGCCAGGAGTTTGTTCAGATTTGTCTGAACTTGTGTCGTGGGGTCCTTTTTGAGTTTCTGATAAGCCTATCTGTCGAGAAGATCCCTCACCTTGTGGGCTATGCCAGCTGAACGAAGGAATAAATATACAAGGCAGAGAGAGAGAGACACAAGGAACATACACATGCACTCCGCTGGTTCCCCCACCTTTCGTTCGCAGTTTTCCCGATCTAAGACGACCGTCGAGTTTCTCTTGTCCGCAGGTTAACGCACAATCTTTGTACCATCTCGTAGCTTTCGTAGTGCTGTCGACTCTTCTCTTGATATGTTGTATTGTTGCCGTAATGGCATTTTCGACAGAATGCTGACCATTTTCTGTCGGACCCTTTCCTCGGTGCTTAGATTCAAATGCGAGATGCCGTAAATAACCAACTGTGAAGAAAACGAAGGTACAGCACCTGGTTTGAAAACTAACCGCCGTAGAAAAACGAAGACACTGCTCTACATTCACCGCAGAAGAAAAGAAAGAAGCTGCTTTTCTTTTAAATAGCCCCCTGAAGAAGGTGCCCAGCCGGCACCGAAACGTTTGGACCCTACCTTCTTTTAGGGATTGGTTGGCGTTTTCCCAATATTTATAACGCTTAACTCAACCAAGAAGACGTCTGCCGAAATATTCACCTTCAAATATATAAAAGGTCGTCGGGCGCACGAAACTTAGCGGAGTCTACCCAAACTCTTTGGGTCGTGTAGTGCATGATAAACTACAGGATGACTTCTCGGGGTGTGGCAATTGTGTGAAGATATTTAGACGACATTTTGGTGTGCACGTTTACGGACGGTCCATCAGACACTATAGGAGGAATGATAAGATCAACGGCTCTTGAATTGAAGTTTTCCGTGGAAAAAGCCAGAGGAAGATGTACAGTTCCTAGATACATGTATTCACGCGAATCAAGGGTTATGTTGGGAATACGGAAAAGAAAATGCAAAACCGGTGTTGCCAGGAATGATTTTTCCTTCGAAAACCGTAAAGTCTGAGATCGTAATGTTCTTGGTCAGAAAAGTATTAGAAAAGTTGTGTTCATTATATCACAAAATCGGTAGAAAGACAGTGGAAAAGGATGAATAATGTAGGGTATGATGAAAGCTTTATCAAACGGCAGTTAGAATTATTTATAAATGGCAGGAGAGAAACAGAACAAAATTCAAGAAACCGCTTTGATGTAGTCCCATATTTTTATATTTCTGACAAGCCGAAGGCATGTGGAAAAAGTTTGGAGTGGACATGGATTTCAGGTTCAGTAAATTGACGCCATTCCGAACATGTGTGAGTGAGTGGGAAAAGGCCCACTGGGAAAAATCGATATGTTGCGTGAATGATGTTGCGTATGGAATGCCCTTGGACAGTGGGTTTGTGTACACATCGCGACACTGTTAGCACGAACACGACATCGGCGCATTTTTGCATTTTACTTCTAAATAGTATTAGGGAGCACGAAGTTTTATCGCTTACATTATAGAACTAAATGAGCTCTCTCCGTAGCAATAATAACTTGGATGACATCCCTTGGTTTCAAAAAGAAAAACTGGAAAAACCGGCGATTGCTTGTTTGCGCTAACAGTGTCGCGCTCTGTACGTTGGACAGACATCAAGATGCATCAATCACACAATAACCGAACATAAAAGAAACGTGGAAAACAATGCACCGAACTCTTAAATCGCAAAACATATCCACGAATGTAACAAGTGCACAGTGCACTTTTCGGAGACGAAACTCACGGGGAGGAACCATGTAAAACGTTTGGTAGGGGAGACTATGCGGATAAAATCTTTAGGTAATTGGGTAAGTCAGGCTTCGTTTCCCAAGGTTGAGTTGGCCCGCAGGCCTTGGAATTCGGGGGTTTTGGTGGAGGGGAAGTTTTTCGCATCAGAATTGGGATTGATGCTTGGAATAGAAGGAGAGAATGATCTTTTTGTTCAAGTTCGAAGGAAGATGTGTGTTGTCTTAGCGTGTCGACCTCTAAGGTTGTCCCCTTTCTCACATTTTGTGATGGTGATTGTGGAGTTTGAACTAATTTGTCCTTTTTTGTTGGTGGTGTGTTGGTAAACGAGTTAGCTGAATTTGAGACGCCGTCATGTCTATTTTTTGTTCCTTTTATGTTTTGATAGTCGCTTCTTCCCCAGTCTCAGATTAATTCAATGTGGTTGACATACGCCAGCCTTTTTATGAAAAATGTTTCATTTATGTTGAAATGGCAAATATTAGTCAACAAAATAGATCTGCGTAATATATCCCCCGTAACGTCACTTCCGTCCGTGACGTCCAATCTCCCTGCAAAGCCTCTCCCCCCCCCCTTGGCTAACCCATAAATTCGTCCCGGGTAACTTGTTCTTTATAAATGTAAAGTCTAGTAACTCTAAGCGAAGAGCAAACCGGGCTTTGCAGAATGACGCGTGCGACCCGCCCCGCCCTCTTGCGAAGAACTGCACGCAAGAAGGAGGGGCGCGCAGCTTAGGCAGCTGCGTTCGTTCAGCGCAGTATAAAGGCCACAGCACGCGGGAACCAACGTCCCGCGTTGGGACGTGTACAACGTTGCGTCCGGCGACTCCGTGAATATGAAGGTAGCGTTTCTGGTAACCGTGGCCATTTGCCTCTTCGCGTCTGTCGCAGGATTGGACTTAGAAACTAGTAAGTAGACTGGTGTTGTGAGACAATTTATTTTTCACCGGCAGCTTAGTTATACAGTCATTGTCACGGAGATATATTTATTACAGTTAATGTCACCGAGATATATTTATTACAACTACAGTCAGCAATATTTAATTATTTTAGTTATAGTCACCGATATATAATTATTACAGTTATAGTCACCGAAATATAAATATTACAGTTATAGTCACCGATATATGAGTATCACAGGTATGGTCACCGATATATAGTTATTACATTTAAAGTCTCCGAGATGTAATTATTGCAATTATAGTCACCGAGATATAATTATTACAGTTATAGTCACCAAGATATAATTATTACAGTTATAGTCACCGATATATAATTATTACAGTTATAGTAACCAAGATATAGTACCCTTGAAAAACAAAACAATATCTAGAAAGCAAAACACTTATCGCAGAAATACTAACGTCATATCTCCCTTTACAGTGACACTGAAGCAAAAAATAAAAACCGCGTGCGATTACTTCTTTCCAGTCATTTCTAGAGAATATTCAATCTCGCATGCATCAAATATACAAATCTAATCAGAAAGTCCTACTGGTGGGCGACTTCAATCTTCAGTCGATTAATAGTACCGGGTATTCTGTGACGATATTGCATAACCTTTCAAATTAGTAACCCTGACCATTGGCTTGCAGCCACAAATGTTTGAAATGAACGCTAGAAAAGAAATGTTGACTTTTTGAACTTCAAGACCTCCAAATTGCTGGTATCTTTATGACAGTCATCTGTACACCATGAATCGCAGGCAGTAACTTTCATTCGTTTTCGTTTACAGTCTAATCTTTCGATTATTGAAATTGTTAAAATTGTGTGTCGTGTCTATTTTTGTTGTTGCTTTCTTATTTTTCATTATTGATAGTGCCAGTTTATTAGTTACTTATCTGTCCTCCCTGTTGCGCCACTGTTACCACATATACGGGGTCTGAAAGTTTGGAAAGCTGCCTAGTTTGTGTGCTATTGCGGTATCCATTATTTATCTCAAATGAGAATAAATCATTCTTTTTCCATAGACAGACAAAGACTGATGTGGTGTTTTAGGGGTTTCATAATACTGAGCTGTGGCAATGTATGTCATCTCCAGACGCGAATAAGTGACTCTGGGATGCGAAAAATTATGTGGCGTCACGCACATGAATTTATAAATTGTTGTAAAATGTACATATTGCCGTCAACATCTTCATCAGTTTCCGTGTTCAAAAAACACATCAACCGTTTTGACTACATTTTCACGCAGGTTTCATAGTAACCTTCTCCGTCAACAACCTTAAAGACGATCAGCATGAATAAATTGAATTAGATTAAAATATGCGATCATTTATTTTGCCTTTTCCGCGTTAATAGACCTATTGCTAAATTATCCAAGCATCAAGGAGAATGCACGGATTGGTGTTTCACGCGCCGCACGCGCTGGTCTCAGCATTAGTAACTTTTCTAAAGCAGATGTCTAAAACAATTTGCATCGCACGCGCGTTCGTCAACGCTTTATTTTGGCTCTTTATTTCGAATCCTTTATACGGAAAGGGCGTGAGCGTTTGGCGCGTGGAATACCTATCCAGGCTTTCTCTTTTATGCTTGGGTAATTTAGCAATATGTCTAGAGGAGTAACTTGTACACTAAAAAAAATCCGTTATTGAAAGATTTTTCGACTTCCCAAGAACTGTTTCAGCTCGTGAAGAACGGTTTCGCCTCACACACTATCGTTACCTGGCGCAGAAGGCGACTGGGCTATGAAGATTTCTTTCTAATAAAAGAGGAGCTTAAAATCAACCTTTATAGGTTTTTCACGAAGAAGCCTTTTAGGAGGTGTTTAAAATAACTTTTAGTGTGCAAATAATGGAGAAGCCGAAGAAGCCCTAAGAGTTCTTTTACGACCAGATATTTTTTTATGATGTAGTTTTGAGTCAAGGCAGCATATCTTGATGTTCAAATATGGAAACGGCTTTAACTGGAAGAAATTTCGAATTGAAGCAATTTGTATTTCTGTGCAGAGTTCCTGCCTTGAATCTGTATCCTAGATCACGCAGTAGTGATTACACCACCGCACGCTGGTGAGCAGACGTTATTTTCTTGAAGTTCATCGGCGGTCAGGGCTGGGCAGTATCGCGATACAAATTATCGCGATAGTATTTTAGGGATACTTTAGAGTATCTGTATTTCCGCATCAAGATATATTTAAAAAAACGTTTGAGTATCAACAACAACGACAACAACAACAAGGCCAACGACAGCGGCAACGACAACAAGAACAACAATAATAACGATAACAATATTGACAATACCAATGATAACAATAACCGTAATAACAATAACCATAACAATGATAACAATAACAGTAATAGCAATAACAATAACAACAATAACCATAATATATTTATTTACCATGTAAGTATGGTGGGAGCTGAGGAAAAGAACTGTACAAGCAGCTTGACTGGTCCTCAGCCCCCCACAGGTACACAGCATTGGCGAACTCATACACAATAATTTATATAATACAAAGTACTTAACAACAAAAACAAACAAGGTTATATATCAAAATTAAAGCCCATAAAAGTGTTCATTAATGTTGGCAAGGTTATTTTAACCATTTGAAGGTCATAGTCTGTTCGGGATGTTTCTACTCCCCAAACACCTGAGTGACGAATGGAATATGTTACAGCTTTTTTCCGAAGTGTTGCTAATGACAATAAAACAGTTTATTTCGCGACATTCCTGTTTATACTTTATACTACGTCTGAAATCATAGTGATCAAATGTGTTCATTACACGCAGTTCTTTAAATATTTGGTCAGTATTACAATCATAACGCGCATTACACACAATTCGTAGCACTCTTTTCTGCAATGGAAATAGCTTTTGCAGATTGCATTTTGTTGTCGTGCCCAAAACTAAATTTCAGTAGTCCATCTGAGATAAAGATAATGAGTTATACAAAAGCAACTTAACTTCTTCTGGAAGATCGTGACGATGCCAATGTAGCAATCCAGTAATACAAGAGGGCTTAGAAATAATGTAGTCAACATGTTCAGTCCAAGCCATGTGTTTCGAGAAAAACACCCCAAAGTCTTAAACGTGCCTACCACTTCGATACGCGAAGAGTCTAACACCAAGCCTATCTCAGTTATGCACTCGAACAGGTTTAGAACCGCGCCACCAGATTCATCCACTCATCTTACTCACTACAAAGTTAGTATCTCATCGCTTAAAAGCTGAATCGGGCCTCTTGAGACCTCTCCTCTCGTCGCCAAACTGCTAGCTTATGTCTATTTCTGCAAGTTTTTCTATTCTCCGCTAAATCACGCTGCCCTACATCGTACCCCACGCCGCATCTCTCTCCGAACAGGTCACCCTTTGCAGGTCACCCGTCAGCGCACTCGAACTGCCACTTTTTTCTCAATTCCTTCTTCCCCGTACTGCAACAGACTGGAACGGCCTTCCCGGCGATGTTGCTACGATCACCTGCCCATTAAGGTTTGCTGAAGACGTGTCAACCATCAAACCAGCGTAACAACCTATTGTTCCAAGTTATTGTTTTTTATATGTTCCCACCCTTATGTAATACCCCTCCCGAAGGGTCTTTAAGGAAATAAAGTGAAGTGAAGTGAAGTCTAACATAATATCACTCATAGGTTCAGGGCTCCTATTTTTGGAGCAAAGCAAGGTTGCCTTAGTTTTCTTCTTATTGATTATGGGATTATTTGATCTAGCCCGTGTGTTCAGACTTTTCATTGTGTCATTAGCTGCATGTAAAATTTCATAGTAATTCTTAGCTGAGAAACAGAGGCTGGTGTCATCCGAGTAAATAATAAACTTTATTTGCTGCGCAATGTTAATGATGTAACTAAATATATATATATATATTGAAGACTAATGGCCCAAGTATGCTACCTTGCGGTGCTCCAAACTTATAGTTGGCTTGATATAAAAATGACCTTGAATACTAACATATTGACGCCGTTCTTTTTTTTAAATACGATTGAATGAGGAGCGCTTTATGTCCCCTAATATCATAAAACTCTAATCTTTGAAGAAGCAGCTCGTGGTTATTGTAGTCGAACGCTTTTATAAAATCAATCAAAATGCCAAGTACCACAAGCTTATCTCCAAGTTTCGCAGTATAAATTATTTTACTGCGAAGCTGTTAATGACTAGGGTTCCGTGGATTTTTGTGTGCGTGACAAAAAACTCTACGCTCGCAGCACCGCACGCGCCGCGCGCGCACGCCTTCCCGTATGAAAGATTCGAAGTAAATAACCAAAATAAAGCGTTGAGAAACGCGCGTGCAAGATGCTCTTTGTTTTAGGCTCTTGCTTTAAAACAGTTACTGCTGCCATAGCCTCCTATATACTGACAAAGACTGGCAGATCGCCACGAGAAGCGGCTGCCGAAAGGGAAAAGGTGGAGCGGCAGACAACGGATTAGAGGAGAGCTAACGTGACCCGCGCCCCGCTGCGGCGAGACGCCGAAACACACTTCTCCCGAGTGAACAAGGGTGTTTTGGGTCCTCGCCTCTGCAAAAGCCTTGCGCTGACGTCCAGGTTTCCCGAGAAACTTTTTGTGCTACCAGACCCTCGCGATCCAAATCTGCGACCGGGCACTCTATGGCTCCCTCGTCGAACTGCCTGGCTTTGTGAGTGTAAAGGAGGCAGGCTGGTGCAGACGCCGGCACTTGCGGCGAGTGTAACACCATTCCCTGCATTCTCCTTGATGCTTGGGTAATTTATCAATAGGTCTATTTCACTCTCTTCTCTCGTCGTAATAGGGAGGGCGCGTGTAATCCGGACTCCCGAAGAGTAGCGCGCCTACGAAGAGCAAAGACAGTATCGAGAACTTACGGGGTCACGCACTCAATGTTTTAAAATCTGTTTTAGTGAAGGCAATTTGTTCAGATCAATGATTCAGAATCACAAGTAAGAATAATGACTACAGGTATACCTCAGGGAAGTGAATAAGGTCAATTATTATTTTTTATTTACTAATGATATAGAGAATTGTATTCCCGACTGTACAGTTATAGACTATGCCGATGACACAACATTATTTTTCAAAGGCAATACATGTGACAAAATTGAAAGGGGACGAATCTTACGCTTTTTCAACTTCACCTATGAACAAAAATAAATAAATTACGAATTGACGCAAAAAATAAAAAATGCACGCTATTCCGGGTTAAAAGCCTTGCAATTGAATCTGACCTAAATATAATTTTAGGTGAGGATGTAATTGAGGTAGTAAAGTCCTTCAAGATGCTATGTGTTATTTTTACGGACAACTTATCATGGAATGAGCACGCCGACATATTCATAAAAAACGAGAAGTGCTGTATGTACATTGCCCAGATACCGCACAATTGCCACCCCGTCAGTTGAGATTGTAATGTTCCATGGTCTTGTGTAGTCACACTTTCTGTGTTGTCACGTCGTATGGGGTACCACTACCCAGCAAAAAATAAACAAACTTTTGAATATGCAAAAAAAAAAAACACAAAGTCTGGGCTCAAATGTGTCATACTTTTATCACACATATGCTCTTTTTATTCAACTTAAGGTTGTTAGAGCTACGAATATGCATTATTAAAGGCTCCTATTATCGTATAAAACAGCATTAAAATGAACGTAGCTTTTTTTACAACTATCCAACTTAACTAGAGATACTATCACACGGCTATGTGAAAAGTGGCATGCACCTACTCCCCGCACAAACCGTGGTGTCGCATCCATCAGTTTCATTCTACCAACTTTATTAAACACGTTGAATCACAGATGCTTCCGCCATAATTTTTCATTTGATGACTTCATGTTGACATTACCTACCTTATAAAAAGGTTTTTTTTTATAGAGACTTACTGTGTCAACAAATGCAAAGCAAAAGACACCTCTGTACATAAGATTAAGTACAGAAGTTATTATTTCACTGTTTTAGATAAGGGCTGTACGCGAACTGCCATTTTGGAGCTGGGGCATTGTCAAGCAGCACTTGTTGCAGCTTTTTGCCCCAGCTATTACCTTTTTCTGCAAAATAAAATAGTGATTGATTGATTGATTTGTTTATTGAAACCACAGGTGTGTGTCGGCGGCGAGCGATACTTTTTCCAGCTGATTAAGTTCGCAGGCAACCGTCGGCGCGTGCATGTCGTTCCAGACAAAGCGTAGGACCCCACGGGGACTCACAACACCACGGGATGAATCATGACGTAGCAAGAAAAAGCGCAGCGGACGTGTGACGTGAGAACGTCAGATAAAAGTCAATTGATAGAGTAACGGTCCCGATAAACTTCCTCCTCTCGCCATTGCATCAGTTACAACAAGGAGTTCCCCACAATCCAAGAGCGCTGAGAATTCAAGGCCTGCTACACACACTCACCAAAGAAGCATAGCCCACGGAAAACTTTTCATTAAAGCTTGTGTCGTGACACAAACTACTTCTAAAGAAATTTAATATTATCCTGACCATTCTCATGAACGTCGAGATCATAAAAGGGTCGTGTGTGCAGCACTTCCATAAACTACCCAAAGGTCCCCACATGCAAGCATAGCAAATCATACCTCGCGCACAGTGCACGCACGACATGTCGTAGTTCATCAAAATGATCAAGTCAAATTTCAATCGGAATTTAGTTTTTATTCTGATTTTTAGTCCGAGTGTTCTCCTTGCCTAACGCCGGCCCTGGTGCATGGGTTACTCACCGCTTGCCGTATTTCGCTTTTGTATACTTAAAATTTAAAAAAGGAGCAACGGTTTTAACAAGTGCTTTCTGGCTTTATGTTAGTGCGTACTTTTACTCACGGCAGAAGTCACAAATAAATTCCCAGTGTAGTTTGTTCATTCCAACATGCCAGAAGCGCTACTTTTTTGCGTCCTGAACCTTCACCCAAGTCGAAGAGCACGATTAACATACCGAATGCTTTGTTTGAACAGCCGAACATTCGCGCATTGTTGCGCCACGACGGTGTTTATAGAGATGAATGCTTATACTACGCAAAATCGGCAAAAAACAAGGACAAAGTGGACACACGGCGTGCTTGTGTGCTCTCCTAGTCCTTGTCTCTTGCACTTGTGCTTTGCGCTTTTGCGTTGTAATTATGTACCAACTAGCCCACTTGAACATTTTGTTGCTATGAATAAAGACAGGGAGGACTTTCTTTTTTCCAGGTCAAGAAATCATCAAGGAGGGAGCAAAATGTTTTCTGCACACAGATTGCAACGCCATGAGGGATCGATTCATAAAGGTAAAGGCTCTTTGAGTTAGTTAATTGAATTGGATAAGGACCGCGTAAAGTCGTTGGGATATAAACACGGAACCTACGTAAAATGACATCAACTTAAAGTGCTCGTATTGGCGATGAGCACGAACAAGAGTGTTGCTGTGGTCAACCTCCCACAATTGGCCAAACACTCGACGCTCTGGGTATCTTAAATTCTACTTCCCTTAATGGAAAGAAGGATGTCCGACTGTTGACTTCCATGGTGGTGGTTTAAGGATGAGATGACGACAGGCTTCCACCGTACCTTTTAGGTACGCCTTCAAAATTGTCGCTGACAATCGATAATCCTGGTCATGACGTCAGATATATTTTACAAAATTTGTTGTTAGGCTCTGGTATTGTTTTTAAAACTGCAGCGAAAGCTACACTAATGCGGTCTTTGCTGGTGAGTTATAGGGCCAGGGGGACGGAACATGGGGTGCAAATTGTCACGATAAGTCGAACAATTACGCAACAGTACATTAGACACAGGTCTGGCATCGCCAGCAATATAATTAGTGTGGTCTGGATATTTATACAGCGTGTAGTTGGTCAGCCATTTCGAAGTTGCGACGAGTCACTCGCTGTAGATGAGCAATTTAGCCAGCGCAGTACAACCGCTAGCCTGGGGTCTTTAACGTGCACCACGCAGTAGTGATACACGACCGCACGCCGGTACGATGCTCATCCAGATCGAAACGGGCAGGGTGGAGATTGAGCCCAGAATCCCTGGGTTCCGCAGGGCGAGCTTACGCTCCACGTGCTTCGAGCTGGTGTGCGCTGGCACACTCGGCCACCGATCCCCCTGACATCGCCAGCCTTGCGTTTGTTGTACTATTGGTAATTTTAGTTCCCCACCGCTCCTTGAACGCGCTCCAATTTTCAACACGATTGCGTTTAGGAGCACATGTAACAAAAAAATCCGGCACCGGCATCGGCGTTGGTGGGACCGGAAAATAGCGGACTGCAGCTGGTAATCTCACATATGACGTGACGCGTGACGTCACGTGTGACAACATGAGGGTTAAATTTTCTCGCGAAATTTGGCAGGAAACGTTCCCACTAAATTTGGAGGAAAATATTCCGCGAAATTCGGCGGGAAAAGTTTTCTGCCACATTTTGCGGGTAAACCTTCTGCCAAAAAATGGCAAGGGTGCAGGCGAGCTGGTTTAAGACGTCGTCCTGTCTATTTTCTGTCCCTTCTACGTTTTGATGTTTCTTCTCTACCCCAGTCTCAGGTTAATTCAACATGGCTTCTGCCAAATTTGGCCGGAAAATTTTCTTCTAAATTTCGCGGGTCCATGGGGTCATGACGTCACAGCCACCCAGGAATGACCCAGAATGCTCATGTGTAACTTCACGTGACACATGACGCTACCGACTATACTCCGTTCACCCCCTTATGCACATCTGCGTTTGAGCGCGGTGCGTTCCGTTGCGGCAAGCATACGCGTTATGTTGCGAAGAGCGCTTGCGCCAAGTTTGTACACACAGTAGCGTTGACACGGGGTCGAGCACAATCAATAGCCAATGAGAACGCGCTATCGTCGCTAGCGGCTCAACTATAGCAACTTCGCTGGAGCCATTGAGCTTCGATCAAGATTAGGGATGCCGCGAACTTCTTTCATGCCGAAGTTTCGATGATCGAATCAAGCGGTTAAAAAGGTTGAAAGATTTCGAATTTTTGAACTTTCTATATTGAAAATTTTGACGGAAGTCGAATTGTCGAACTTGTTAAACTAAGAAGTTTTACGCTTTTCGAAATTTCGAACTTTTCGCGTTCAGAAATGAAAGGTATTTCGAACCTTCGAACTTAATACGCTAAAAAATTCGATCCTTTTCGAACTTTTGAACTTATTACGCAGCAAAAATCGAGGCTTTTCGAACTTTCGAACTTGATAGACCGATTTAATGATTTTCGAACTTTCTGCAGTTAAAGTGTGAAGCCTTTCGAACTTCCTACGCTAAGGAATTCGACAATCTTCAAACTTTCGAACCTGTTTATCTAGATACGAAAATTTTTGAACTTTCGATTCTTGAAAAGTCTAAAGTTCGACGAACTTCGAAAGACCGGCGGGCGGTTTAATTTGGATTCAAGCAGTGAACTACATTCGTAACTTCTTTTTTTTTAAATTTTACATGCGGTGCTGCATTCCTTGCGAAAGACAATGCCGTTTTTTTTTAATGTTGTGTCATGCTTAGTTTTAAAGAAATAAATTCCCGAAGGAGCGAGGAAGGACGACGGGTTTATGAGGATTGTCGTTTGTCCCATATTTGAAGCGCGCTGTAGCCGAAGCTATTGACGGTCGAGATGTTAAACTTTTTAAGAATGATCTATGTGTAGCCTAGGTAAGTGTCGTCTTAAGATATTATTATTGTTATTCAAAATGAGTTTCGAAGAAATGTCCAAACATGTATCTACGGGCAATTATGCCCTAAACTTGGTAATATTTTTCGTCCAAATTGTTTGAGCTATCGCATTTAAATTAACACCACAGACAGTACATATCATTGCCGTCCGCAGAATGCAAAATAATGTATTTATTGTTTTTTTTCACGCTGAGGAATAAATTAACTCATGAAAGAAGATTTCTAATATTGCTCAAATTCAGCACGTCAATAAAAAAACAAAAAAAAACATTAATATTAGTTCTTTGGCGTCATGGTCTTTTCTTTTTTATTAGCCTTACACATTTTGGTAGGATGAACTTGTTTCGAAGTTCATAGCCTCTGAATATGCAAGAATACAACACTTCCGGCGGGTTCTGGGTAGTTGTTTTTCTTTTCTCTCCGGCGTTTCATCCCCACATTTATTGTTATGTTTACTTTTTTTTTTACTAATCGCACAGTTACTTAGGTCGAAAAGACATAGCTTTGAACTTCGGAAATCCGAATCACTAAGCATGTGACGAGCAGTGCCTTCTGACAACGAGTTTCCGACAGTGACCATCTGCGCGATCTTTTATACAGTGAAGAGCGACAGTAGCTGTACATATACACAAATAATTTTAGATTAAAATTAGCTCGAACACGCCCTCTTTCCCCGTATTGTTTTTTTTAAAGGCCCGTTCACGCTGTTGCGACTGGGTTCCTTAAAACCTCTTACAACGAGAGGATACACTGGCGCCATCTATTGGGTAGAAGTGTAAACTTGGCGGTCCGGCATATTTTCTATTTCTCTCGAGCATTATCCTTTCTTTCTTGGCTCGAAAAACTTTTGTCAACGTTATAAACGAGCCTTTCTTATAGGTATTATGCACATTTGACCTCGGAAATACCGCAAAACCTTAGCTCTTGTGAAATGCAGTTCCAGGGTCACCGCATAGATGGCGCCAGTGTGCCAGTGTGTTCTCTCGTTCTACGAAATTTTAAGAGGTTTTAACAAGTCTTGGTCTCTCTCGGTCGTATTCGGTTGCAAGAGTGTGAACGGGCCTTTACAGTCCAAAATATCTGGAAAGGGGGGAGGGAGAGGCTGGAGACCCCCCCCCCCTTTTCCCCGTTTTTCCTCTTCCAACGCCACTGGTATGGTAAAACGCTCCTCGACCTGGAGTTGTGTCGGCTTCTGTGCTTTTTGCTCGGCGTTTCCTCCGTCCCGGAAAATAAGCGTCCAGAAAAATTACGAACTAAACTTACCATATCCCAGCGTCACTCGAACGGCGTTCGATCGGATCACTACCAGCGTGCAAGGGGGTCGGGAGGTAGTTTGCCACGTCGCTTCAAGGTTTTTCTGAGCCTCGAACTCCTGCCCGCCCCTGGCCGTTTCTGAACTGGATGAGTATCGTAAAACAGTGCGTTCGTGAGATCACCACTGCGTGATGCATGTTAAAGACCCCTCCCCCCCCCCGGCTGGCGGTCACAATTACTGATGTATAGTAACACGTCACTCTGGCACTGGCAAATATTCCAGCACATCCGGGACACTCGTCCGTCTCTTTTAATTGCCTGACCAACTTCGCGCAGTCTAAATATCACACCTGAACTTTTCTAAACCTGATTTCGCGAAAAGCACTTAGGCGTGAGAACGTCATTTGAAGCTGAAACTATGGAGGAACATAAAAACTGGACTTCGAACTTTGCGAACTTAGATTTGAAAGAAATTCGAAGTCTTCGAAGTTTTTCGAATTTATCCCTAAAAGAGAATCGAAACTTTCGAAGTTTTAAAAATTCATGTAGAAAAAATATCGAAATCTTCGAAATCATCGAACTTTTCGATCTTTATATCTAAAAAATTCGAAACGTTCGAATTTTTTAATTTTCAAATCCAAAGAAAATCAAAACTTTCGAATTTTTCCAACTTCAGGTTTGAAGAAATTCGAAGTTTTCAATCTTCAGATCTTAAGAAATAAAAAAAAATTCGAATCTCTTGAATTTCAAGTTAGGAAAGCTCGAAATAATCGAATTTTTCGAATCTCGAGTAAACATATAATCGAAATATTCAAACCCCAACTTTTAGAAACCGTGAAAGCTTCGAACTTTTCGAATTCGAAACTCCACGGTGTTTGAAAGTTGCGACCTTTTCGAATTCGGAATTCGGTGCGGTTAAAAAATATCGAAATCTCTCAAATTCGAACCTCAGTTGGGTTCGAAAATATCGAAACCTTTCGAATTCAAACCTTTGGTGGTTCGCGACATTCCTAATCGAGATGTGCACTTGTACGTACTGGTACCACTAGTGGAAGCGGGTACCACAATGCCCAGAACATCGCCGGTATTGCATCCGGCCGATGAACGTTTACGGTGCATACCGAGCAAACATCCTTCGAGCAGGGAATCGCACTGCAATTCATGGACAACCTACAATAGTGGTTCCTGCAGCTAATATTTTTAATTATTTTTTAGTGGTTTTCGACGAAGCGGGGCAAGTTTTTAATAAGAAGCAAATGTTAATTTTACAGATTAAAAATGCAATTAAAAACATTTAGTAATTGTTTGACATATCACGACGATTAGCCACTGTATTGTGTTCTTCCTTGCTGTACGACTCAACCGCACAGAGCGCATTTGTGTAGCTTTAACGGCTTTTTGTAAACAAATTCGTAAAGCCTAAAATAAGCACCCTGTATATTTTGAAAGTATGGCCAGCATTGTGGCAAGTTATTTCGCTTTAGCTTCACTGCAAGGCAGTACGCGGTGCCTGAATGTAAGTGGTGTTACCAACGCCTCACACAATCGATAGAGCTCGTAAAAGGTTTTTGGCTTTAGTGCGATGGTGCGCACGGGAAGTTTTACAGGGGCTGTCACTGTGCTTAGTACGAAAAGTTCCCGACTACCAAACAGTGTTGATGGAAATGATACAATTTTACTCTCGGTATGTGCTGAGCCGTAGACAGTCTGGGAATGTTACGTTTCTTCTATATGGTGAGCACTAATTCAAGATTTTCCTAAGGTGGTTCGTAAGACCCAGTACAAACATATAACAGGGCCTAGGAAAAGAATATTCCTGAGATTTTAGATGGAATAAATTAATGTTGTATTATTCCGTATGTAATTTTTTTCGGGGGATGTTATGATTTAGGCAGTTGTTCGACTGAACTAAGTTGTTAACAAAGTAAACTTGATGAACAAGTATGAATGTCCTAGAATGTTGGGGATTATAACATAACTGTTTGACAGGGCCATTAGTTAAAAAGATTTAAGTCCGTGCCAGTGTTTGTCTGCGACTCCTGGACTATCTCGAATAATACCCCTCGCCAGACGGAGCACCTCTAAAGACCGTTACGCCAAAGGATGTTGAGTGTAAATGTCATTGAAGCAGCGCCACACGGCAACTCAAACGGCGTTTAGCGTAAAGGTACTTCTCGTGAACCTGAGCTCCCGCAACTCCTTTACGACTGCTAAAGGTGTACTCTCGTCAGCAGCGGTCTACGCTTGAGAAGCCAATTGAAATAAAAGATCGTACTGACATCTAAAATCAATGTCTTTTTTTTTTAGTTTGTATTATTGAAAAAGAGCGTGTTTCGCGTATTTTCTGTACAGACCTCGCTCTCCTAATAGTTTTCTGTACTCACGGCCCCAGCTATCTAGTAGGCCCCGTCTCGCCGCTCGCCTGCTCGCATGGTCCGCTTCGGCACTTCGGTTTTCCTCCTCTCGGTTTTCCTTACAACCACAGGTCTCTAGCTTTAATTTCTCTACTTTATATTTCATCATCCTTTAATAGAATATTGATAACTGTGCTCTATATATTTAATATGGTCTGTTCATATATATTTCTGTGTCGCGTCATGCTATATGTCGAACGACGAAGGAGCGTCCACGGCCAGGAAGGGATCGCCGCGCCTCCATTGGAGCGTTGAGGCGACCTGGGCGCTGATACGACTTCGGGAGGATCGGCCGGAAGACCTCCGACGCGTGCGATGAAACTCTAGCGTGAGCACGACGCCGAACCGAACAGGGCAAAAGCGTAGCAGAAGCAGGGAGAGGACCGGGAGCACGGAGCAACGTTAGGACTGGAGTGAGCGGGAGACGCTCAGGGTTGCCGCTAATTGCCAAAAAAAAACAAAAAAAAACCACTTGGCTTGGGCTTAAAGTGGACTTTGTTGTGATCACTCGACTGAACTCGTCATTTTGTCTTTTTTATTATTTTGTTTGCCTAAATGGTAACTGCAAAGAAAAAAGTGTATTTTTAAACTGCCTAATTGGGAAGAGCATGTCACAAACAAATTTTCCGCCAAAAACAAAATATTTTACAGCTATATTTATGGCGCAAGACTCATTTTAGTTGGAGGCTATTTCGTCCGTCTTAAATCGCGCGCCACAAAGTTGGTATTATACGACACGTAGTGAATGCTATACGTCACGGAGTGACGTATAACAGCCACTCCGCACGCGTCGGAGAAGAGGGAGTTTCAAATGTAGAGAAGTTGTGACTCCGACTAAATTACGTACTGTGGCATAAATATTGTTAGAAAAAATTTGCTTTTTCGCGGAAGATTTGTTTTGTGACATGCTTGTCCCAAATAGGCTGTTTAAAAAAACACTTTTTTTCTTTGCAGTTACCCTTTAAGAACTCAAAAATGATTTATATCGCCAAAATATTATTTTTCTGGCGTGAACGTGATTTATGCGTTTAAACGAGCTACGAAAGTTCAATCGCTGCAAACATTGTTAAAATGACTTGCGCTGTCTGGCACGGTAGAACTTAAAAGTCATTTCAAAATCCTACAGGCCTTTGGCGTAAAGGTCCTTTTAGATGCCCGTTTGTCAGAGGTGTAAAACTCTCCTCCGCTTAGATCGACATTTCTACCAACTCGAGCGTGCATTTCTGTTTATATAAAACGTAAGAGAATTCCTGACTGCTTTCTAATAAAATGCTAATGATATTTACATTTTAATCGTTATTCGACGAGTCATCTAAGAGCCTGAATTGCCAAGTGTCCCTTCAGCATGCGTGTTCCTCAACTGAAAGATTGTTGTTTTTATAATGTCGAAATATGTTTTTCCTTAGGCTTTAAACTTACCTATCTTTAATGTTCAAGTCGATTGTGCTTCCTTTCTCAAACTAGGCACGTGACGGCAATATTTCTATCCAGAATGAGTGTGCAGGTAATTGCACAATATCCCAAATACGAAATTGCATGGCATAAGGTGGGAGCTTAACAAATAAATGCTCTAAAATGATGTGTTGATCTGTACATTTGTGTATTATTCGTTTTTTTTTTTCAAGGCCGTCCCAAAATGCACGAAAGACATGGATAACGTCGTGAGTTCAAATTTTATTTTATTAATTTACTCACACATTTTAACAGGTGCACGCTGTTTTCATCTGTTCACCGGCACTATAGCTCATCGAGCAAAATGGTCGTTTATTTTAGTGAAGATTACATATTATGTGTTTATCTGCATGTAAAGGCTCGCTCACACATTTGCGACTGCTTACGACCGACTGTGTTACGGTCTCTTGTAACCTCTTGCGACCAGCGCCCTCTATAGGATAACCGTTGAACGCTTTCGACTTCCGTACATCTCCTATTGTTTAGCGCCTCTTTCTTTACTATAGGCTTGAAAAACATTCGACAATGTTGAAAACGACCTGCCCTTTTTGATAGTTCGTACTTTTGATATCAAAAATACTGCGAAACCTCGCCCTAGTGAAACTCAGTTCCAGTGCTACCTCACAGATGGCGCCAGCGTGCCAGCGTGTTATCTCGTCGCAAAAGATATCGCGAGAGGTCGTAATGCACTCGGTCGTAAAGAGTCGCATGTGCGTGAAGCAGCCTTGAGGCTAACCGCAGTGTTTGCACAACCTGCCACGATATACTCCTTCCCAGCGCTTATCACCCTGAAGAAAGTGCCGAGTCACTGGGCTGTGGACGTATGCACGCCGTCTGGTGTTCTGCTGAATATACCTATTGTGCCTCCGAGCGCGTTCTACAGCCTAGTAGAGTGACAGCGAAAAGAAGAATTTTGGATTGGTTTGTGACTTAACGGCGTTCACTTAATCCCCTTTCCTCTGTCTCCCATATCGGCCGCCAGGCCACGTCAGTTTTTGGTGCACACTTGGGTAGGCGGTTGCACACGGCTTCACTCGTTCTCTTCCTTCCAGCTAGGCGGCGCCGTCTTCTCCAAAGTAGAAAATTGCTTAGGGGAAAATTGAATGAATCTGGATAGCTTCTTGTGAGCAACAATGTAGACGCCTACGTCGGTATGAGTATTTCTCAACTTCTTTTTATTCACTTTGTTCTGAACTTCGCTTGAACCTAGCCGCACTTAACATAATGAAGGTAGGAGGTCTGAAGCCTTCGGTTCTCAGTGTAAAATCTGGGGAACCGATTTTATAACTTCACGCATTGCACCCGGTGACACTCGTTGTTTCCCGGAGCAGCGGATGAAGTCTTCTATAAGCAGCAACAAAAGGGGAAAACACGTTATCTTTTCCAACGATAACGTCATGATTGTGTAGATACCTGAAGCACGCTAAATTATTGAGTGAATGCGAGTTTAAATAGTGACCCTGATGGAGCTTTCAGGGATAAAAATTGTGGGAACCACGTGTTCCCCGCATGTCTATCTAAGGTCTATCACATGCTGGCCGTAGGGATCGAGCGCCGTTATGACAGCTTCCCGGATACGAGGCCAGGCCGCATTCCTCGGAGAGGGCGATGTATCCCTTGCCCTCCAGGGTGAGCGTGCCACCAGCACACTTTCGGGAACGATCGTAGATGCGACCCATATTCGGGCGAATCTACAGCCGGCCGCCCCGCTAGCGTCCATTTCGCGCAGGCTACATAAGCCGTCCCAAACGACGGCCGGGCGACCCTCGTCGGGAGAGGGCCTTGCTCCACGGAGCTCTGATATTTCTGAGGCTCTTCCCCTTTCCGTGAATCTGCCTGTTGCGGCAGTGTGGAGTCCGACCGGTGATCCTGTCAATTGAGGCATTGCCGATACTGCGGACTCTGCCGAGGGCAAAGCGTTTTGACCGTATCAGAGTCAGTAAACAAGTCGTTCTACGGACTTACTGACATACTGTGTTCCTATGTGGTACCCCTCAAAGGGGAAACTAACAAACAGAAATAAAACAAATAAAAAACAGAAATGCTCATTTCGACAAAAACATACAACACCCTGCGATCTCTGGAGGCTCTTGGAAGCTATAATTTAACTCATGAAACAACTTTAACTTCACTTAGCTAAATGGTTAGTATTATAAATGCGTGACACATATTTTTTTTCTCTTCAAGATTTCGTGCATCATGAACGAGATGGTAAGTCCTCTTCTCGCCCTCTTTCCTGTCCCAAGACGACAAAAGAGTGTTGTAGAGTTTCTGTCCGGTTATTAGTGTTATAGTATATGTATTTTATTTTTGTGTCCATGGTGAAGGAAATGGTGCGAACAAATGTTATGCCATTCTTTCTTGCAATTGATTAAAACTTTCATCACCTCAGTTCCGGTCCACTTTATTCTACTCTTAAGAGAAGACAAAAGCGCACAAGAGCGGCTCGGACTACGCCTCAGTCAACCGTCACGCACTGCTACAGTGTGCTAGAATACGAAGTAGTGTTTGGACCAGTGCGACTCGACAATAGAAACTTATGAGGCTGCGCGCGTAAACGACAATCCCGGCGCTGCAGTCGACAGGGCAGCAGAAAGTCGCTGCAGTCCCCCCGTGCCGCCACACGTGCGCGTGCACGCAGTGCATGTGCACACCCACCACCAAACTAACCCTACAGCCGATGCGCCGGTGTCGCCACCTATCACGGTCCACACTGCGATTGGTGTCGGTTGGTGGGACCGGAGTGGCCCGGTCCCAACACTACCCCGTATTCTTGTACCCTGTAGCACTGCCGTGGTCGGGCGGGCGACATGTTTGCTACGCGGATCCTAGCTGCACTGTCTTTTTGGTATTGTACCTATGTAAATAATGTATATATTGCGCAACTAAACACTGGCGACGATGTAAAACGCGAACGGCTCATTCTCAAGGCCGAATTTCCGACTACACTCCAGGTATGAGTTCGACGTCGTCGAAGGAAAGGCTCGAAGACTATTTCGAGACCAAAGACGTCGCGGAGCCGTCCAAGAAGTGAGCTTCGCTCTTCAGTCTTTGCGGGGAAGAAACCTATGGCGATGTTCGCGATTTACCTCACCTACAAGCGCCATCCGAGGCATCCTACGATAATGTTATGCAACGTCTACCGTGCCTCTTCGATTTAGGCCCCTAGGAAGTTCTTGGAAGGCGGCGATTTCACAAGAGATCAGGAACCTTATGAAACCATCATAAAATACGTCGATGCTTTACGTGCGCTTGTACAAGATTGCAACTTCGCCACACCAAAAGTTACGACCGTGGCACCTGCCAGGACATCCACGCAAACGCTGAGCGGCTCCGCCACCTAACAAGCGCCAAGCGGCACCGAAGCATCACGCAGCAAGCTTCGCTAGCACAAGTAGCTACGTCTAAAATTCTTCTACTGAAAGTCATGCTATGCGGCCTTCGTGATTTGCACCTTCAGCAACGATTATTGTCTGAAAAAGCCATCACACTCCAGAAAGCGTTTCATTTGGCTAAGGCGATGGAATGTGCGACAGCGCATCAAGCTAACACGAGATCTGACGTCGAAAAGATCCACCAGAACACCTCAAAACAATGTGAAAATGTAGTCAGATGAAATCCTAGAGCCCAGATACGAAACCGTTGTTACACGTGCGACAATAATGATCATTGTCCAGAGGAGGGCCGCTATCGCAAAAGTAGATATAATTACCGCAAGAAGATAGGTCACCTTGACAATGCTTGCATATCTAAGAAGAAGCAAGGTCAAAACAAGAAGACCAACCAAGTGCGTACGTCGACTGAAGACCATGACTCAGAGTTTCATAGACTCTATAAGACATTCTACGAGTCATCAAGTCAACCGCATTTTCAGATTACTCTTTTGCTCAGGGGAAAGACGTCATAAATGGAAGTCGACTTGGGAGCTGCGATCACGCTCATCAGTGAGCTAACCTTTCGCAAGCTATAGAGTAGGGGAACTGTAAAACTGCAATGGGAAGAGAAGCAGTAGCATATTTGATCAGGAGAAGGGCTGCAGGTTCTTGGCAAACTTCAGGTAGATCTCCTTAAAAGTACTGACGCAAAAGCACAAGCCGTAAAACTTACGCTGCGCGTCGTACAAGGAGCAGGAGCAAGTCTCCTCGGCGGAGATTGGCTTGCACCACAGGGCATTTCGCTCGTGGGAGTTAACTCCGTGGCCGCTTCTTCGCTGTTGAACATCGTGAAAAAAAAATATCAACATGTCTTCACCGAATTGAAGGACGGTCACACAGCGGCACTCATCTCTATCTCGTTGCACCCTCATAAACCACCCTAGTTCCTGAAGTGCCGTCCAGTCCCATTCGCTATCTGATATTATGTACTGAATGAGCTGGATCGCTTGGAAGAACAAGGAATAATATAACCTGTCCTATCTTCTGAGTGGGCAACTCCAGTAGTAGTAGTGAGGAAGAAGGATGAATCGCTAAGGCTTTGCGGCGATTACCACAGCAATGTCAACGGATCTGTCAGGTCTGGGGCCTACCCACTACCGACTGCACCACAGCTTCTAACCACAATCAGTGGAGGAAGCACGTTTCATAAATTTAATTGGCACAAGCCTACGAGCAGCTGTGCTTCGACGAAGCTACGTCTGAGGTATTGTTCATCAATACGATCGAGCACCTCTACCGCGTCAAGCGTCTACCCCTCGGCGTATCGTTAGCCCCATCTATCTTTCAAAAAATTACGAATGTGTGCCTCGCTGGCTTACCAGGTGTCGCCACGTACTTGGACGACATCCTCCTCACTGGCTCTCAAAGGGACCAGCACTTACAGTGACTCGAAGCAGTTCTCCAACGGTTGAGCCAAGGCTGCCTCAAGGTCAAGCAAGGGAAGTGTCTCCTCGGGGTATCGGAGTTTGAGTTTCTCGGACACCGAGTGAGTGCTGCAGGCACCTGCCCAACACAAGGAAAAGTGAAGGCGATTGTAGGGGCATCCCTGCCGAAAACACTCGCCGCAGACACTTAAGACGGCTTACGTGTAGGAATGCTTTCGCATTCCTACAAGCAGCGTGCCACGTCTTCCTTTTGCACACGGCGCTTCGGCGGTGACATCACGCTTCCCCCTGCGCAGGTGCGGCGAACCCTGCCGCCTTCACGACGGCTTCCGTGACGAAGCATTTGCGTTCCTGTGGTTTTCTTCGTCTTTTATTTCCGAGGCTCGTGCTTGATGACGTATCGGTTTGGTCATCTTACGGGCACAGCATCAGCGCTTTTTCGTATAATGGGGGCAAATAAGGCCTTTGCCTTAAAACAAGTCGGAGGTACAATCATTCCTAGTATGATTACTTGCCACAGTCGATTCCTCAGACGTTGTACAACCCTGGCCGAAAGTCTGCGTTAGTTACTCGACAATAATGCACCCTGGAAACGGGAGTCTTGGCACAGAGAAGGACTACCAAACACTGAAAGACCTGCTCATATCATGTTATGGAGTCGCCGACGCGCCGACGCTAGCGAGCTCCAACCGAGAATAACCGTTCGCGCACAGCCCGAGATATAAACATCCGTTCGCCCGCATTCGCGCGTAACTTGAGCGCCCCGTACCAGAGGCGTCTTTCTTTTGTTTCGTTTTATATTTAATAAACGAGACGTCAGTCTTCAGCCTGACTTCGGCACGAAAGGTTGTCTGTGTGTTCTCTTCCCCAAAGAACGTAAAACGAAGCGTGGTGTCAGAAGTGGGATCGCTCCGCGAGTCTACTAATAATTAGTAAAGCGCAGGATCGACTACAAACGAAGGAACAATGGACAAGTCCTCAACTTCTGCCGACAACGGTGCTACCGAACAAACGGTAACGGCAACTTTTCGCATCTCGCCACCAGAAGCCTTGAGTTTTACAACACCTAACGAATGGCCGGCGTGGAAGAAGAGATTCAAGCGCTTCCACAGTGCATCAGGACTGGCATCTCAACCATCATCACACTAAGTCGACGCTCTCATTTACATCATGGGCCCACAAGCGGAAGACGTCTTACAGACCTTCAAGCTGTCCGACACCGAGGCTCAAGACTTCGACAAGGTGATGGAGAACTTCGAACGTTATTTCATTCCTCGTCGAAACGTGGTGTATGAGAGAGCCATGTTCAACACAAGATCGCAACTAGATACGGAAACCGTCGAGGAGTACGTCACTGCTGTCCATGGATTAGCCACTACGTGCAACTATGGACCACTGAAGGAAGAATTGATCCGCGACAGGCTGATTGTTGGTCTTCGGGACAACAGGACTTCGGAAAAACTTTAACTGGATCCTGATCTGGACCTGCAGAAGGCCATCGCTGCTGCGCGACAATCGGAAGTGATTAAGAAGCAACAAGTGGAACTCCGACCGACAAAAAAAAGGATGCCAACGTTGACCGTATACCAGCCAAAAATGGGACAGCAGCAGGACCTGCTCAGCGAGGAACTGAACGTTCAAATGTTCGAACTCCTACTAAGAGGACCGCGACACCCAAACCAAAAGGCAAACCTTGCCGTTGGTGTGGTCGAGAAGCTCACCCGAGGAGCGTGTGTCCGGCGAAGAACGCAGGCTGCAACAGGTGTAAGAAAAAGGGACATTTTGCAACAGTTTGCAAATCTTCAACTACGGTGAACTCCCTCGTACACGAACAAGGATTCGTAGGAGCTGCAGCTTCTCCTCAAACAGCAAAATGGGACATCGAAATATTCGTCGACAAAACTCCTGTTGTTTTTCAAATAGACACTGGAGCAGATGAAACGGTGTTACCAGCTGCCATCTTTCAAAAGGTCTTCGCAAAGTGCCACAAGCTCTCCGAGCCCCAACGCCGACTTCATGGTCCAGACGGACGACCCCTTAAAGTCATAGGATCAGCTTGGATGTAGCTCAACTGCCGTGGGCAACAAGCACTCGAAGAAGTTTACATCGTGAAAGGACTTCGCAAGCCTCTCTTGGGTAAGCCAGCTATCGAAAAGTTTCGGCTTGGCCCTCAAATCTGCATGACTGCGAACAAAGCTTGCGAACCGAAGAAGGAGTTCTCTCACCTGTTTCAAGGACTGGGATCTCTCGAAGGTGCTCACATTCTCAAGCTGAAACCTAACGCGACGCCGTTTGCTATCGGATCACCGAGAAGAGGACCGCTTTCGCTGTATCGTGAAACGCAGAAAGAGCTAGAAAGCATGCAGTCGCAAGGTGTCATCTCTCCAGTAGAAGAACCTACTGAATGGTGCGCGCCGATGGTCATCGTCCCCAAACCGTCTGGCAAAATTCGCATTTGTGTTGATCTCACACAACTGGACAAACACATTCAGCGCAAATATCACCCCATCCCTTCAGTGGAGCACACGCTGGGAAGGCTAGCGGTAGCCAAGATTTTCTCAAAACTGGACGCGAATTCTGGATTCTTGCAGATCCCGTTGGAAGAGAAGTCACGACTCCTGACGACATTCATCACTCCGTTTGGAAGATTTTGTTTTAATCGCCTACCATTCGGAATCACGTCGGCACCGGAACACTTCCAGAGACGTATTACGCAACTTCTCCAAGGAATGGAGGGAGTACTTTGCCACATGGACGATATCTTGATATGGGCGTCATCGTCCGAGCAGCACGAGCAACGTCTGCGAGAAGTCCTCAGGCGACTCTCATCAGCAGGACTCACGCTCAACGAGGATAAATGCGTCTTTCGAGTGACAAGTATTAAGTTCTTAGGTCATCAAGTAGACAGCGATGGTGTCCGTCCAGACGAGACAATCGTCAACGCAGTGAAACAGATGCCCATACCGACTTCAAAGCAAGAAGTCAAGCGCATCATGGGTATGGCAACATACCTAGGACGATTCGTGCCACACCTGTCTGACCTACTGCATCCACTATCGTCACTGCTCAGTTCCAAAGTGGACTTCGTGTGGGATCATCCTCAGCAGAAAGCCTTCTCAAAGTGGAAGGAAATCCTCTCAACCTGCCCCGTTCTCGGAATTTACGACGCCAACAAACGATCGATTGTATCGGCAGATGCGTCATCCTACGGCCTGGGAGCAGTGCTGCGTCAAGAGCAGGAGGATGGATCATATCGCGTCATCGCCTATGCGTCCAGAACACTCACGGAAACAGAGAAGAGGTACGCCCAAATCGAAAAAGAAGGTTTGGCACTCACGTGGGCATGCGAACAATTCTGAGATTACATCGTGGGAGCGCACTTTGTACTGGAAACCGACCACAAACCTCTCATTTCTCTGTTCGGATCAAAGTCATTGGACGACCTAACCCCACGTCTTCAGAGACTGCGCATGCGTCTAATGCGCTACTCATTCGAAGTTGTCCACGTTCCGGGCAAGGAGCTTCAAGCAGCTGACTCGTTGTCAAGAAGCCCTCTTCCACAGCGGCAAGGCAAAGAGATGCAAGAAGAAATCGATTGCTTCATTCGACACATGGAGACGTCCCTACCCGCAACGCAAACGAGCCTCCAATGGATAACGGCAGAACAGAAAAAAGGACCATGTTTGCCAAAGACTCGCCAGCTACAGCCATAAAGGTTGGCCAAATCGTCGAGATCTCGGAACAGACCTCAAAGAGTACTACGAGTACCGTCATCACATTGCCGTGCAAAACAGCCTTCTCATGAATGGTTCTAGAATAGTGGTACCAGAATCCTGCCGTCCACATATCCTGCTACAACTTCATGAAGGACATATGGGCATAGGAAAATGCAAAGCACGGGCAAATGTATCGGTGTGGTGGCCAAGGATAAACGATTATATCGAGCGCCTGGTCAAGAACTGCGAAAAGTGCATTAAAACTGGCCAGAACCGAAAGCTCCCCCTCATCCCGTCAGAGTTTCCTAGTCGACCGTGGGAGAGAGTGGCGATGGACCTCTTCTTCATTCACGGAAAATGGTGGCTGGTCGTCGTCGACTACTACTCTCGCTACCCCGAAATCGCCCGACTGGAAAGCCTCACAGCAGCGTGCGTAATAATGCACTGCAAATCGATATTTGCGAGGCATGGCATCCCAGAAGTAGTGGTGTCTGATAATGGTCCTCAGTTTGCGGGAACCACAGGTTCAGCATTCACAAAGTTCTCACAGACCTACGGATTTAAGCACATCACATCAAGCCCTCGCTACGCGCAGAGCAATGGCATGGCGGAGGCTGCGGTGAAGATCATAAAGAGATCACTCAGCAAAACGGAAGATCCGTACGAGACACTCATGATCTACCGTTCAACGCCTCTGCCCAACGGATACAGTCCGACAGAACTTCTCATGGGGAGAAGGATGCGTACAACCGTACCGATCGCCACTCAGCTCCTGGAACCAAAGCTACCCGACCAAAAATAACTGCGTCACTATGAGCAAGAAAACAGGGACCGACAAAAGCAATACTTCGACCGGCGACACGGAGTGCGTCAACTAGATCCACTCGGCTCTGGAGAGCGAGTTTGGGTCATTGACCTAAAGCGAACCGGAGTTGTTCAGAACAAGGCCCATACACCACGATCTTACTGGATAACGTCCGAGGGTCAAGAGATCCGAAGAAATCGCACGCATTTAATTCCTTTTCCCGATCAACAAGATAAACAATGCATCGAAGAGTTCCCCGAAACAACCACGAGGCCCGAGGAAACGTGTTCCGACACCTCCCACAAACATTCTCGGCACGGCCGATGTGTAAAAGAGCCAGACCGTTTCGGCACTTCTTCGAAGCTCCCTTAGAAAGAGGGATGTTATGGAGTCGCCGACGCGCCGACGCTAGCGAGCTCCGACCGGAGAACAACCGTTCGCGCACAGCCCGAGATATAAACATCCGTTCCCCCGCTTCGCGCGTAACTTGAGCGCCCCGTACCAGAGGCGTCTTTCTTTTATTTCGTTTTATATTTAATAAACGAGATGTCAGTCTTCAGCCTGACTCCGGCACGAAAGGTTGTCTGTGTGTTCTTTTCGCCAAAGAACGTAAAACGAAACAATCAACAGATATCCTGGCACACTACGATCCCGACAAGCCACTCTACTTCTCGATGCGATGCCCCTCCTTACAATGTAGAAGCCGTCATGGCACCACTGAGACAAGGAAGGCCGCGAAGCTTCCATAGCTTACGCGTCTCAAACACTTGGAAAGAGCGAAAGAAACCATGCTTAGCTTCACAAAGAAGAATTGGCCGTAGTGTAGTAAAACACTTCCATCAGTAAGTTGCATGGACCACAAGCCCCTCATTGGCGTCTTCAACTCAAACAGGCAGATGACACTGGAACTTTCCCCAAGAGTGCTACGCTGATGCCTGCATCTTGAGAACTATGACTACAAGTTGGTCTACCGGGCCGGTAAGCTTCACCAGAATGCGGATGCACTGAGCCGTCTTCCACATATCGAACAACGTGGACGAACCGCATGGTCCAGCAGACATTGTCATGATCGAGGCTATCGAGAAAACAACCTTCGTAGAAAAAGACGGGCACATCTCACGTCGAGAAACCATCTCCTGTCGAAGGTCTACCAAGCCGTGCAGCCCGGAAGCTCCAAAATTGTAACCGGAGGACAGTACGCCACCTATGCGAGTCCATTTAACGAAATGTCGATCACAGAGGTTGCGTCCTACAGGGATCACGAATCGTTATTCCAAAGTAGGCACAACCTGCTGCCATGAAACTCCTGCACGCTAATCACCCAGGACAGTGGTTCTCAAATGGGTGTCCGCTGACCCTTTGGGGTCCGCGAAGGCATTTTAGGGGTCCACAAAGCCGAGCCTCACCAGTCAAGCCCGGCAAAAAAAGGTGTTTTTTCTTAGATTGAGAAGAAACGTTCCAACTTTTCGGGGAGTTTTCTCGTGCATATGTCAATAGGATAACTCTACTTCACACTAGCACTTAGTTATATTCATTTATTAAATCTTTATCAGAATTCACCTATACTTTTCCTTCCTTTCACCACGAACGGGGTCCTCCATCGTCGCCGCCAATCGACAAGGGGTCCGCGAAACATCAGTGGCTGAGAACCACTGACCCAGGAGGAACAGCCACAAAACGCTGTGCCCGAAGTCACCTATGGTGGCCTGAACTTGAAAAAGACATTGACAAGTGCGTCCGGCTCTGTGCATATGTCAAGGGCAAGTACGCGCTCCTTTTATAACACCAGGTCCAACTTGGCAGCGTCCTCAGTAGCCGTGAAGCATCCTCCACAAGAATTTCGCCACCCTTTTGAGAGAAAAATGGTGCCCATCGTTGCCGACACATATTCGAAATGGCTAGAAGTCCGCGTCTGCTTGGCTGCAACCGCTACTGTCGTCATCGACATACTACGTGCAATGTCTGCCACTTTTGGAATTACGAAAGTCGTTGGCAGCGACAATGGGACAGCTTTCGTTTCAAAGGACACAGGCCGGTTCTTGAAGGCTAACGGCATCCGACATATAACAAGCACTCATTATCATTCGGTTACCAACAGACAAACCGAAAGACGTTCGGAAGACCAAGCAATCACCGCGTGATATTTCCGAAGGAAGCCTTAACTGCCGTTTGGCAAAATTTATGTTTAGACAGCACATCATACCAAGCTCAACTGGGGAAACTCCAGCAGAGTTGATGCTTGGACGAAGCCTGTCTTCTCCGCTGGACGACATTCATTCCCGTGGTACAGAAGATACCAATGCGTATAAACACGCGAACTTTCGAAAGTCACAACCTGTCTTCATCAAGGGCTTCGCGGGACAATCAAAGGGAGTCGAAGCAAAGGTACTTCGCCAGCTTGGTTCACGATCATTTGAGGTAGAATCCTTAGATGGTCCATAAAAAAAAGGATAGTTGATGACATGCGAAGGTTTGTAGTTCAACACCAGGAACATCGCAAGTCAACTTCATTATGCGTTTCCCACCGGGAACACTGCAGCTCAACTGCTCCTCAGGTTTCAAGCTATCCACATTTTGAGTCGCTTGAAACAGAGGATGCAAATCTCCCATAAAACAGATGCATGAAGGCCGGTTGACCATCGATCACTTCCGGGTCACTGTTGCCGCCAGCAGAAGGAGAGCAACATATCTCTGAATCTGGTTGAAATTGAGCCTGACGCGCCAACATTGGGTCCCGCTGTGCCATCTTCGTCTCCGGTTCCTTTACCCAAGGCGCAACCTCGGAAGACTCTGAAACCACCAGTGCGATAGCCAGAGGGTGAGTAGTCCCATCAACAATGGGGTAGTTAATTCACTCTAAGGGAGTTCCGGCCCAACTTCATCGTCGTCTTAAGAGAAGACAAGAGCGTGCAAGACCGGCTCGGACCACGCTCCACTCACACCCGTAACGCACTGCCGCGCTCGGGCGGGCGACATGTTTGCTACGCCGATAGCAACTGTACTCAGTCTCTTTTAAGGCGAAAGCCTTATATGTCCCATTACAAGAAAAGGCGGCGTCGGCGTTGTGCCCGAAAGGTGGCCATAAAAATACGTCACCAAGCACAGGCCGCTCAAGGTTAAAGCGGACGCGCCTCTGAAGTAAAACAGAAAGAAAAACACATCAACGCAGATGCTTCGTCACGGAAGCCGTGAAGCCGGCGGGGGCACCGCTCTTGCGCAGTGGGGGAGCGAGATGTCACCGCCGGAGCGCTGTGTGCAAAAATAAACAAATATGTATGGAATATATAAATTCGCGAAAATCATACTGCGCTCGCTACACCTTGTACAGGCGCTCACGTCGGTACAAGAATGTGTCTATCTCGCATATGTATTCTTCAAATCTATATTGCACTTTACTGCAACAACACTTTCCCGGACAGAACATTACTGCGTTTTGTCAGGTATCAAAAATATTTCACCAAAGGGACTACAATGCTTTCCCATTCCCACACGTAAGCAGTATTAAGTGTCTCTGCCTAATTTTTGGTCTTGTACCCAAGTAAATATCGTACATGTTTCGCAACCGAACACATTTCTATTGCCTAGTTAGTGCCTACGATATGAGCGCCTTATATTACTCTGCCAAGGCATATGAAATCCTTAACGGTTATAAAAAGACCGTGGGAAAAACCGGAGATCGCACGTTTGTCTTGAATATGTCACTCGTGTACAAAGGTATACAGCAATAATAATATTATTAAACATCTTCTATAATTGCAGACCCATATCTCATGACGGGCGCTTGGTATACATGTTTCTAATGCACTGCTGGTGGCACGGCGTGATTTCTCCGACAAGAATGACACTCTCAGTCCAATTTATTTCGAATGTTAGCTGCCATATTTGAGTTATTTTATGGCATCTCGCTGTACTGGCTGAACTTAAAATATTACACGTGTAAGCTGTATGTATTGATGTGTGTGCAACTGAGTACAGGAGTATAAACAATAAAAACGTCAGGTATTTGAAATAGATTCAATAATAAAAAAGTATCATCTAGTATGCATATGACCAATTATGAGGTTTCCGCCATTATTTTACGAATGACATGAAGCCTGTGAAAACAGAATGAATTAAAGATTTAATGGGGGATGAACTTGAGCCGGAAACTAAAGAGAACACATGTCAAGAAGGCAGCAGCGAGCGTCGACGACGGCAGCAGCAAGCGACGCTGCGTCGGCGTAACAGCTGGCTATCGCAAGAGAGAATCATTGAATGAATCGGCAATACGGCGCTCAAGTCTTTATCTGCTATGCTTGTCATCTCGAATATTCGACCTAGAATGTTCGGGAAAGAACTATGGCAAACCCGACTAGTCAAGGTCATTCTGGCTTCTTTATATTTTACGCTCGGGGTGTGTACGCGAATCTTCTAGATGAACGGAGAAGCGTATATTCCCAAACATGCACGCGGCAATAATGGTGGTCTCCCGAACCGATAGTTTCGCCCGAGAGACATTAATCCCGGCAAAGTGGGTAGTCTAGAGCTCGAAGATGATAACGTGCTGCCAGGCTATCCCGGATCGTCCAAGGTCACCAGGAGAGCACGCGCGCTCACCGGCGACGAAAAGTATGCAGCAGACGAAATAAGGGAGCGGACGAGCGGCTTGCATGCTTTCGCATTCACAACTCATAACAAGTGCTTAGGTGTACCTCGAGCTTTTATTCGACGGAGTGTCCCAGAAAGGATCCTGGGCTCAATACCCATCTCTGACCGTTTCAATCTGCATGAGTATCGTACCGGCGTGCGGTCGTGTGTGACTACTGTGTGATGCACGTCAAATACAACTGAACAGGATGATACTCGTACTGAACTGGATAATTTCTTGTCTTCAATGGAGAAACCGGACGCCAATGGGCGTCTGGTGACTCTACTGTCCAACCATACACAACACAAATAATCTTTTTACATATATTAAACAATTTATTTGGTAAATAATTAAGAGAATAAATTAAAGCTACTTAATGTTTATTACTTAATGTGCACGTGTGTTTTAGTTGCATTTACTGCGACATTTCACTATTCACATAAAATCAATATTATACCCCATTGTTAGTCGTTACTTCAGAAATATGAGACAGACGTGATGGACTTTACCTAAATCGACTTCTTTTATCCCATCTTTTATTGCATGGGTTACTGACGGTTGTAGCGTAATCCCGAAGAGTCGCGGTGACCACTGCGATTGAAATAATCCAAGACTCCGTACTAATCACGGTCCTTCTCGTTTCTAGAAATTCACCAAAAGCCACAAGGTAAGCTTTTCCGCAATACCAGTGTTAGAAGCACTTTTGCAGAAAACACAATTTCTCAATCACGTCTTGAGCACAATATAAAAGTTTTATTGAGATACTTTTAATGTTCCACAAGTATTTCAACCTTAAGCCGAGGTGACACTGCTCGTGCATATTACAAAAGACAGTCTGCAAACACGAGTCACCGCTATATCCGTGGTTCGAATGCAGCGTGCCAAGTTTCCTCCTTGAACTCATTGCCATGCGGCATTCGAAGCGCAGATCTCGCCGTGACTCGCGTTCGAACCCGTATGCAGACTCTCGTTTGTAGGATGTCTAAACAGTTTGATCCCGGCTTTAGCATTGTTACTGTGGTGATGTGAGTTGAAGAACCGGTTCAAGCGCTCCCAGTTCCAAAGATTTGAAAAGGACGAAATTCGACTACTCACTATGCGCCGAGAAACTGAGGGAGAATAGGAAACCAGAGCGCATGGGGACCTCAGGAAGTCGCCCTCTGGTTGGAACGATTAGTGGGCAGACCTAAAGCTAGCTTCCTTAGTCCCCACTGCACTCGTCGAACGCGTTCAAATGCGAGAGCCAAACGCTAGACGCCGGCGTTCCGCGTTCTAAGGCGTTCGACGAGTGCAGTGGCGACAAAGGAAGCTAAATTTAGGTCTGCCCACGAATTGTTCCAACCAGAGCTCGGCTTTGTGACGTCCCTCTCGTCTCCTTCTATCCCTCAGTTTCTCGGATCGTTGTCGCTGATAGAATGAGAATTGCAGGCAGGAGTCTGGGTGATCCCGCATCCGGTGCGAGACATTCAATAACTCCTCGGCGTCTTGGGAGTCTCGACCGCGCAGTCAAAGCACGGCAGAAGGAGACGTTACGAGATCAGCTTGATTGGCTCAGTTGTGGAACTCCCGCGAAAGGGGTACCCCCTCTGCCTCCTCGCGCCACCTCCCGTCGTTTGAAGCGCCACCTAGATTTTCGTTTTGAAACTCTGTGTTTCATAGAGTACCGTGAAACGCCATCTAGACGCTGTGCTTCAAAACATAGGTGTTCCATAGAATACAGAGCAGTTACCTTAGTAACCGTCCCCAAATCGGAAGCGCGTCGAACAACGGCAAGCGGGACGTTGGGGTGAGGAGGAGAAGGGGGAGGGGAGTTACTGCTCTTGGAAGCAGCGTTTATAGGCAGTTCTGTAGCTGGAATATACTAGTAACGTTGGCAGGAGGCAACGAACACGTGCTGGAGTACAGAGACGCTTGAAGACGATCAACACTTTTGACTCCTCCTCGCAGTTTGCATTCCAAACGCAGACCATAAACCAGGTGACCGTAACAGAGAAGTTGGAAACATTCTCTAATCTAGTCGCACCAGAAGTTTGCCCCGACATTTGGCGCCCATCCCACGCTGAATTCGCGCAACTCCCATGGCCGCCGCCCCATGCGCGAACGTCACACGTGCCTTGCTGTACTGTAACACAATGCTCCTGTCGAATCATTCGGTGGCATGGCCAGCCCAAAGTTGCCCTTTTTGACCACCGATCGCGCTGACTAGCAGCCGACAGAGGCGCCCCCTTTTCACTGCCCTGGGGTCCGATTTTGGTGACCTCGAGAGCGGGATCTAACTTGTCTCTCGCGCAGCGAGCAAAAATAGCACTTGTATACGGTTCGCAAGTTACGAAGGAACATTTGCAGAAAGAAATAAAACTAGACAGGACCGTCAAACCGAAAAACGTCGATCCTCTGCTACGAATTGAGAACCGCGGTGAGGTGAGATCGGATGCAAGCTGAAATTGTGATCACCCGCTATTTTACGTTGGAAGCCATTGATAACTTGCGCTTTGTCTGCAAATCTCAAGTTGTTCTGTTGCCGTACATAAGCTGGCATCGATCGGTGAATGAAGGAGTACTTAGGACAAGCACACCAGCGGCCACGATAGCTCTCTCGCTATTGGTATGTTGGTGAGATGATTTTTTTACCGAAATAGTGCCTGATTTTGAGCTTGCGAAAGGGTCAATAATGTATCATTGATTGATTACGTGGACGCTTTGGCGCCATCTCAATTAGCAGCCTAGAACGCTCTCATTCTGACCTTGACCAAAATTGAAACCCCTGAAGTTGTAGGAGCACTCCAACACCAGCGAGTTGCTATGACGGAGGAGACTTATTTCTTTTCCATTTCAGCAATGCCTAGCAGACGCCGTGTCGAAAGTGGGATTCGGTGCCATGCTCGGACGCTAGGAACAGGAGAGCAAAATAAGTTTCTCATTTTGGGTTGCGTACGTATCTCGCTATGGGAATGAATAAAATATGACACAAACCAGCCGATGTCACGTGCGGTTACTAAAACACACACATTTTAATTTATGAATGAAGAAAGAATAAACAATTAACACTGGGACAACACAACCACATCTTTCAACTAGCAACAGACGATTAAGAATTCCCACTGCGAGCAGCCGACTATACCCAGGAGGGAAAGGGGGAGAAGGGAAGAGAAGGGGAGATAAAAAAACGCGAAGTGCAAGTCAGAGAGGAGGGTTTATCTCGGATTTTAGAAATTCAACCTCAGTTTTCGTCAGCAGGAGGGAAGGGTTTGACACGTTGTTGTTTGCTGTGGTCATGGCGAATGACTTTATGATCTCCCTGCCGAATCTGCTGTCATGCCCCCCCCCCTCACCCCAGAATTTTTGTTTCATCAAAGAGGGGACGAAAAAGCGGACACGAACGGGCATGTATGACTATGGGATGATAGGAATCTGGAGAGGCCTTAGAAACTTCGTTGTGATGTTCCCTTAGTCTGTGATTGGTGCATCTGCCGGTCTGACCTATGTATTGATGGCCGCAGCCCAAGGGGATGGAGTAAACTTTCTTCACTTTGCATGGAATGAATTTCTTTTCATGTTTAACAGTGCAGCTAATCGGACTCTGGTTGTTGTTCACTTGTTGACAGAGCTGCTTAAAACACATGCGGCACGAGAAGACAACATTCGTGTCAAACTTTGAGGCAATGGATTTTATCCGGTGGGTTGAATTGTGTACGTAGAGAATGACGGCGAATCGGGCTTTCTTTTTTGTGGCTGATGACTGGCGGCCAGGCCCACGAATCAGCCTTTCCATTACTGGTCGTAGAAGGTCGACGGGAAACCCTGCCCTGACAAGCCTCATGTGCTGGAATTTGAAGCTATCTTCTGAAGGATGACAGCAAGACTTCGTGAAGGATGAAGAAAACAACGATTTGATGATACCGTGTTTTACCGACTTCGAATGGGCGCTAGAAAACGGTAGGACAGGTTTAGCAGACCTTTGTTGAAAGGCCCAGCAAAGTCCAGTGGCACTGACATGAAGCCACAAATCAAGGTACTGAAGACCTTCATTCGAAGGTTCTTCCTTCGTGAAGGTAAGGTATGACGAACAAGCGGAAAAAACGGCTGTAATATTATCAGGAGACGTTCCATCAGGATGAATGATAAGGTAATCGTCTATATATCTGAAAACATGGCAGCCAGTCTCCTGATAGTGGTAACGTTCGGGCGCCCCCGAGTTTCCCACGAGCTTCAAGTCGTCCTAAAAAGAGTTGATTTAGTGGTTTTCGATGACGCTTAGTAAGTTTCTAATTGGAACCATATGTATATTATCACAATTAAAAGCTAATTAACGAATTCTACTTAATTAGCCGACTTATCGCAAAGATTAGCCACCCACATAATGTCCCCCTGGCCGTATAACTCACTTGCACAAACCGCATAAGTGTAACTTTCACGGCTTTTCTTTGACAAATCTAGAAAGCTTTATATTCTTTATTCTTTCAGATTTGTTTAAAAAAAGCCGTGAAAGCTACACTTATGCGGTTTGTGCAGGTCAGTTATACGGCCAGGGGAACACAGTATAGGGAGATAGTTGCATCTATCAGTCGGCTAATTAAGAAAAAAGTTGTTAATTATTTTTATTAGTGCAAATAGACATGTAGTTTCAATTAGAAACTCGCTGAGCATAATCGGAAACCACTTAATCAACTATTTTTAGAATGATATAACACCGGGGCTGCATTTTACGGCGTTCTGTAAAAACGCTTCGTTTGGACACGTTTCTAGATTTTGATGTCTTATCGGAGCGCATCTTAGCGCCCGCGGTCCTGCTGCCCGGTGGTCGCGGCGCGAAGCCATCTCTCGCCTCCCTCGTAGAATCGAAGGGAAGTAGGGCGCACGTGTGTTGCGCTTCTCAGCCACTGGGGAGCAGGCGACTCGCGAGGCGCGCGTAGATGCGTCTCCTCCGATAAGAGAGACCGAAATCGTAGACGAACTGCGCTCCAAATGTAGCGTTTTAACAGAACGCCGTGAAATCCTGCCCCGGCGTTATATCCTTCTAACGAGAGTTGATTTAGTGGTTTTCGATGATGCTGCAGCAAGTTTCTAATTGGAACTGTATGTCTGTTTGCACTGATTAAAAAGTTCATTAACAAATTTTACTTAATTAGCCGACTGATAGTTGCGACTATCTCCCTATACCATGTCCCCCTGGCCGTATAACTCACCTGCACAAACCGCATAAGGTGTAGCTTTCATGGCTTTTTTAAACAAATCTGAAAGAATAAAAAAAGACTGTATATAGATATGTATAAGGAAACGACAGTTTCTTAGGACGACGAAAAGTGTATAACAGACAAAACGTATTTCGAAACATTTAGTGAAGTTTTATGACACATTGGTCGACGTTTCGGCCTGAGTCAGGCCTGAGTCGGACTGGTTACAAAACATTCCTCGTTGTCAGGACTCGAGACCCCCGAGTTCGGTCACGTGACGTGCATACCTCATTGAAAGCACAATAACAGGTGATCACTTATTTTGTATACATATTATATATCTCACAGTGACTTTATAGAAAACGTCAATGTAAAACCTCTGACATTTTTTTATCATTTCTGCGTTGTTCCAAAATTGTCACTCGCGACACGTTTCAGACAAAATGAACACCAGGTTTTGTTTTCCGCCAGCTCTGCATGAGAGCCAATTTACCGTCGTTTTTCCATACTGGCTACTGGAGATCAGGCATAACGGTGTTTTTTTTTTTTAACCGAGTTGGATTGAAGTACTGGCAATAGCGAGCGAGTAGAACATGAATACTTAAAATGGAAAGAATAAAAACAAGGAGGACAAGCACAGGACAACCACGTTCTTTCATTTAGCAACGACGTTTATTTTGCGCAGGAAAATTGCACCCTGAACGAGATCCCAACTAAGATAAGGTGAAAAGGAAATACTGGGGGATTAAAAGGAAGGAGGAAGAACCACGAGGCACGGGCAGAACTACAGTGATGGTGTAATTTTTACGGGGAGTTGCAATATTTTTCAAGTTTAGGCCTGATGAATTCTATTTCCCGTCTTGATAAGGTTACGGAGGCCGATGAAACGTTGTTTTCTGCGTTCTGGATGAGGAAGGATTCGATGATCTCACGTCCGTAGCGATCGCGGTGTCCCCCTTGGTCTTGGTTCCTGCGAAGTCAGGCGCGCATCCAATGCATTCGTTCGCGTGAACCGCGATCGGATGAATGGGGTTGTCAGTTCTTGAAGTGACTTCATTTTGAATGAATGTATGATCTGCTGGCTATCCTTCAGTCGAAGGATAGTCAGTATGCCAATCATTCATAATGCTTCCCATCGTATTCGATCCATTGCTTCACGCTTTGACACGAAAGTTGTCTTTTCCAGTAGATTCAAATTGGCAAGCATGTGCAACATGAACAACCGAAAAGAAGCCAAGCCGGCTTGCGAAAAAAGCACGCCACACTTTTCCGGGCCTGCAGCACAGAAACGTTTACTCCATCCCCCTCAAATGCGGAGCTGAGTACATAGGACAAACCGGCCGATGTATAAATGACCGCTTACGTGAGCAAAAAGATGAAGCCACTTCAAGAACTGACAACCCCATTCATCTGATCGCGGTTCACGCGAAGGAATGCATTGGATGTGCGCCTGACTTCGCTGGAACAAGCAGGGACACCGCAATCGCTAAGGACGTGAGATCATCGAATCCTTCCTCATCCAGAACGCAAAAAAACAACGTTTCATCGGCCTCAGTAACCTTATCAAGACGGGAAATAGAATTCATCAGGCCTGAACTTGAAAAATATCGCAACTCCCCGTAAACATTACACCACCACTGTAGTTCTGCCCGTGCCTCGTGGTTCTTCGTCCTCCCTTTTCATCCCCCAGTATTTCCTTCCCCCTTATCTTAGTTAGGATCTCGTTCAGGGTGCAATTTTCCTGCCCAAAATAAACGTCGTTGCTAAATAAAAGAACGTGGTTGTCCTGTGCTTGTCCTTCGTGTTTTTATTCTTTCGATTTTAAGTAAGTAAGTTGGATAGACATCTCAGAATACTAACTTATCAGTCATCTGATGGTATCGATATATCAGTAACTGAAATTGGAAGTGTATTAAATGATATTCTAGTATCTCCCTTACAACCTCTGATGTTAACCAAGTACCGTTATTGTCGTTTTCTGCTTCTTTGCCTATGGACCCAGTGGCAGTTGCTGCGATCGGTGTTGCTGGCATTACTAATAATATAAAGCTTTCGTCCTGCGCCGGAATAGATGGGATTAACAGCAAGTTCTTATAAATTTTAATATTTATTGTTCAATAATTCTTTCGAAACTTTAAATGCAGTCTCTTATTCATAGCGTAGTCCCAAGCGATTGGCTGGTTGGGAGGGTGGTTACTTTACACAAATCCGGCAACAAAAAAAAAAAAAAGAAAACCGACCCAATTATCGATTAATTTCTTTAACAAGTATGCCATGTAAAATATTTGAACACGTCATTTACTCGCCGTTGGTTAATTATTTGCAAACTAATGACTTCTTGACAAGTTCACAACATGACTTTAAAAAACATTTTTCATGTGAGACACAACGACTATCCTTCACGCATGATCTCTATCCTACTCTTGATAACCATTATAAAACCGATTCTGTTTTTAGATTTCTCAAAAGCCTTGGATAAAGTTTCCTACAAACTCCTTTTTTATAAACTACAATCACTTAAAATTGACTCCTGTATATTATATTGGATTCATGCCTTTTTAATTAACCGCTTACAATTCGTTACTGCTAACAATACGAATTCGTGTATACTGTTCAAGTCACATCGGGCGTCCCACAGCGCTCAATGCTTGGCCCGCTACTCTTTCTTGCTTACATTAATGACTTGGTGCATAACTTGTCTTCTTTTATTTGCCTCTTTGCTGACGATTACGCATTATACAGGAGAATAACCGACATATCTGACGCTATTCTGTCACAATCTTACCTTAATCGTATATCAATGTGGTGTAACCAGTGGCTAATGGAGCTAAACACTGAGAAATGTAAATAGATGAGAGTGTCACGTGCTATACCTGGGTGCCATACTTATCCTTTTAAGAGCAATCCTCTCGCTTCAGTGTCTGTTTCAAATATCTTGGTGTTCATATAACGTGTAACCTGTCTTGGAAGAATGATATTGAATACATAACCAATGGTGCTAACCGTATGTTAGGATACCTAAAAAGAAAATTTCTCGCTCTGTCTTTATTAAAACTAACCATGTACAAAACCCTATTCCGTCCAAAATTAGACTATGCTGCTCTTGTGTGGAATTCCGCTCACTCGTCGCATATTGCTCCTATTGAATTCATTTAAAACCGCTGAGCTGGTTTCGTATTGACAAACTATCATCGCACTGCCAGCGTTTCTAATATGAAAAGTACTTTAGGTCTGCCGTTACTAATTCACCGCCAAAAATATCTCGTTGTGTTTTTCATAAAATATTTTATCAAAATGCTACGCTCCATCATAAACTAATTACTCCACCACTCTGGAAGCCTGCTTGCATTGACCATAGCCATAAGGTTGGTATTGTAGAATTTAGAATTTCATTATTTCAATATTCTTTTATGCCACAAACATCTATAGACTTGAACCACCTTGCCGCCTCGATTGCTTACATCACTAATATTGTTTGTTTAAACATGCTATTACTAATGCGTGCACTTTATAGTTAATATTTTCCAGCTCTCTCCCCTCTTCAATGTACTTACCTTGAGGATATTTGAAGTGAATAAATAAATAAATAATATCGAAGGCGAAACGTACTGAATACACGTAGCGATTGTAGGAGTGTGGCAGATTTTGAAATATAGACTGTTTTTTTTTTTAATAAGCTGAACCAGTGACTGATTTCAACATAAGTATTCTTAATCCTAAAGTTAGATTGAACGAAAATGTATCACGAGATGCATCACTCGCTTACGGTACCTCTGCCAAATGGCCACGACATTTCAAGATCCCTCCTCAAGGTCATTCTTGAGGAAAAACTAATATTTTTATTTTTCGGTTAATATCGGTTACCGGTAAATAATTTACGGTTACGGTTACGGTTACGGTTTTTTTCTAATTTAAAATAACGGTTCGTTCCGGTTACGGTTACTGAAGAAATTTCGTTCCTAAACAGTTTTCGGTTTCGGTTACGGTTACGGTCTAAGTCCATGCTTTTGTGTTCGTGACGACGACCTTAAGTTTGAGACTGTATCAAGAGGTGGACGAAATAAACCGGTTAACTGAGTTTGATACGTCGTCATGTCTATTTCCGGCTCCTTCTACGTTTTGAGGCTTCTCTTCCACCGTCTCAGGCTAATTCAACATGGTTGACATACACCAGCCTTTTTGATGAAGAAATGTTTAATTTATGTTGAAATGGCAAATACGAGGTAACAAAATAGATCTGCGTAATGTATCGCACGTAACGTCCCATTCGTCCGTGACGTCAAATCTCCTTGCAAGGCTTCGCCTCCCTTGACTGACCCATGAATCTGTCTCGAGGGACTCTTTCCTTATAAATGTAATATCGAGTAGTTCTGAGCGAAGAGCAAGCCGGGCTTTGCAGAATGGCGTGTGCTACCCGCCCCGCCCTCTTGCGAAGAACTGCACGCAAGAAGGAGGGGCGAGCAGCTTTAAGCAGCTGCGATCGTTCAGCTTAGTATAAAGGCCACAGCACGCGGGAACCAACGTCTCGCGTTGAAACGTGCACAACGCCGCGTCCGGCAACTCCGTGATTATGAAGGCAGCGTTCCTGGTAACTGTGGCAATTTGCCTCTTCGCCTCTGTCGCAGGATTCATCAACTTAAAAACTAGTAAGTGAACTGGTGTAAAAAAAACAAATTGTAGTTACCGAGTGCTTAGTTCTAAACTTATTGTCGCCGAGATATAATTATTACAGTTATAGTCACCGAGATATAATTAATTCAGTTATGGTCACCGAGATATAATTCCAAAACCTCCAAATTCCTGGTATATTCATGATACTCACATGGACGCCGTGAATCTTAGACAGTAACACTGCAATATGCATTCCTTTTCGTTTACGATCTAATATTTCGATTTTTGAACCGTCTTGTTAAAATTGTGTCGTATTTATATTTGTTGTTGATTTCTTATTTTTCATTATGGCTAGTGCCAATTTATTAGTTACTTATGTGTCGTTCACCTGCACTTTCCTGTTGCGCAACTGCTGCCGAATCTATGGGGTCTGAAAGCTCGATAAGCTGTCTACTGTGGTGTTCTATTGCGGTATCCATCATTTATCTCAAATTCGAATCAATCTTTTCTTCTTTTTTTTTTTTGCATTGACAGACGAGGACTAATGTGTTGGTTGAGGGGTCTAATACTGCTGAGCTGTGGCAAAGGTGGTTAATTTTTGTGATAACGTAACGCGTTGTCATTGAGAATAGGTAACGAGTGACGTATTTAGTTACCTTTTGGGGTAACGTGTATAAGTCTGCGGATAAGTGACTGTGGGATGCAAAAACAAATATGTGGCGTTTTCGCGCAGGACTTATAAATTGTTTTAAAATGTACACAATGTCGCCTTCACCTCCATCTGTTTCTACGTGTTAAAAAAATACATTCAGCCGTTTTGAGCCACTTTCGCACGTAGGTTTGAGAGTAACCTTCTTCTTCAACAACCCAGAGGACGCGTAAGCGTGAATAAATTTAATGAAAGTAAAATATGAGATCATTTAGTTTGTATTTGCCGCGTTAATGCTACATTTATTTTCAGGTAACTTCTAGGTCTGAGTAATGGCAGTATATCGCCAAACAAAATTTTGGTGCTCCAATATTTGGAGGACGTGAGCTGGATTGTCTTTTGCTGCCGAGGAGCAACTGGGACAGTTTTTGCCTTGAATATTTATCCTACATCACGCAGTAGTGATTACATCGCCGCACGCTGGTGAACAGAAATTATTTTCTTGAAGTTCCTCGGCGGTCTGGTCTTAGTCAGGGCTGCACAGTATCGCGATACAATTTATCGCGATAGTTGCTTAGGAACACTTTCAAGTATCTGTCTCTGTATCAAGATATAATTTAAAAATATTCGCGTATTAATAATAATGATAATAATAATGTTTATACGTCAGGGCCCATCATGGTGTACAGTAACGAGTCCGTCTGAGCCTTCAGGGGCTTGTGGGACTTGACCCAAAGATCGGCAAAAGAAATGTTATATAACTTAAGTACACCATATGCAAATTCCAGGTTTTAGGTGCTATGGAAACACAATACCTTCATGTTTTCGAGGAGTGTGGCTCGACGCTATAGGCATAAATTGCCGCAATACCGTCACCTCAGCTGATCTCCCCTCCCCTCCCCCCCACACACACACAAAAACAACGCACATATTGCAACAAACGCAATGGCAGGGAAATCTACGAACAGACACAGGACTTGATCTAGTAAAATAGCTTGTTCGGGAGCTATTTCAACTTACCTCTTCTTTCGACAACGTAAGCAGAGTCGGGTAAGTTGTTAAATAAATGTGGAATGTCATATGATGGGACACATTCTACGAATCTTGCGCGACACCTAGATATCTTTAAGCGGGCAACATTTCTTAATGTTCGGGATGTAGTATGCGGAACTTTGTATTCATTAGAACAGCAGTAGCGAAGCATTACCGTGTGTTGGAATAACGCATTAAACGAAGGCAAATCTAGAGATGAAAAAATGATTGCTTGAGGCAAAGCAGAGTTCTAAGCCAAGCTCTTCAAGATCCCACTGAGGGCACTATCCACCTAGAACGCCACAGACAAGAACATTTTGAATATACAAACCGTTATACCATACCTTAGTACACTATACGCTAGGTAATAAAAATTACTTTTTAACAGAATATGGAATTAACACTTTTAGGCCATACAGCAAGCATGCGATGCCTCTTAAGCGTTCAGTGATATAATACAGGCGTGTTGTTCAAGATTAATCCAAGTCCAAGAAGACCCCTAGTTATTTATCTAAACCGATATATTCCACAGGCCCACAGCAACAGGCGATACGGTTTGAAGAATGAAGCAAAATGGGAACTTGTCGTTTATTCAATTTTAGTAGGTTATGAAAGCGTACTAATTTTGTTTTGGACGCGTAAATTTTTATTAGGGGCGAAGCTCCTTAGGGCAGCCATGCTATCGTCCGTCCGTCCGTCCATCTGCCTGGCGTCCAGTGCTCGTGCTAGCTGCTCATGAGCTCACGTGCTCACGTGGTCATGCGATGAGGCGCGCCGTAGTAGATGGCTCCGGATTAATTGTGACCAATGAACTCATACTTCTAGCGAACTTTAACACAGGACGAAGAAAGAAAAGACGAAACACACGCTAGACTTCAACTTGGTTATGCAAAAGGGAACAGGAAAACAGGCATATATGTACATGATTTGAAAAACAAACAATCAAACAAGCACATGATTCCGCGGAAATGATCAACGGCGGCAGCTAATTGTGACCACCTGGGCATGGGCGCCGGCAGGATTTTACCTTGAGGTGGCAAATCTATTGTTGCGCGAAGGAAGAGGGAGAGGACATGGGGTAAGGTGAAAGTTCTGGGTCGTTTGGGTGGGGAGGGGAAGTGCCCCTTTTGCACTCCCTTCACCCATGTGATTGGGGATTTTTAACGAGCGCCGAAATCTGGAACACACGGGCGCTTTCGCCTCCAGCAGAAAAGCGGCCGCGATTCGAACCTGCGTCCTTGAACTCAGCAGAATATTTTTCCCGCGGTTGCTAAAAACATTGGAGGCTAATGCACCGAAGCTACTGCTGGGCAAGAGGACAAACAAGGTCATTTCAGGATACGGGACACTTTATTTACAGCAACAAAAAAGGATGGTTCGCAGCATGTTTTTCTGCATTGCGCACTTCTGTACACGGAGCACATTGCAGAGTAGTGACTTACATACAAGTTTATACATGACACTTAATTTACAGAAACATCCCCAAAAATGAGGCACATAGTATGCACCATGCTTTTTATGCGTTGCACAATTTCACACACGGAGCACTTTCCGGCACAGTGGCTTACATGCAAGCTTTTTCCGGTAAGCTGCCCTATCTGTCACAGCCGCACCAACATTGGACAAGAGTGGCTTAATAAACTTGTCGAAGACCACTGAGAGTGTGCTCGCACCATGCTCATCTCTTGCTGGGCATACAAAAAGGGGGCACCGTTCAAGGTGAGGCAAAATCAGTCCAGCCAGCTGCTGACGCACATTGCTCTTTTTTATGTGCGGCAGGGCAATGTCAACAGCCTTCTTAATGGTCACAAGTACCATGACAAATTCAGGCTTTGGGAAAGTTAGGCCACCCCTTGACTGCAGGCTAATTAGCCCCATTAGCACAGGACTGGATGCATCTGATTGATGAAGGGAAGGGCAGAAGCTACATGTTCTCCGCTCTTCGACTGCTCTCGCCACAAACCCGGCTATGTAAGCAATGCTAGCATTCACTATGGTTGGCGGTGGCCGCTGCACTGAAAAAGAAAATACCCAAATATGAAACTAAACACCAGAATAAAAAGCATCCAGTGAGAGCATAAAAATTGTGTTTGGCAGTAAAGTAAGCAGAGCAAACTTTAGACAGCCCATAAAAACAGATCTTGAGTGTAATGCAAATGCAGCACTAAATGTGAGCAAACTTTAGACAGCCCATATAAACAGATCTTGAGTGTAATGCAAATGCTGCACTAATTGTGTTTCTACCCAGCCCTCATCAACTTAAATTTTTGTGCATTGCTAACAATCAGACTTTATAGCTTTCAGATAAAGCGAATGAACATGGTGTTTTTTTGTTTTATCTTGCATTTAATAACACTCCAATGAGCCTCTACTCATCTACTTACGAGGAAGCGCTTTCAGTGGCGTAAACAGCCCGTCGATTTCCATCACGAAATCTTGAGGTGCAGTGCAACTAAAAAAGATGTGCAAAAGATGTATTAGAGAAAAGGCTGCCGGCTGCAAAAGAACAACAACAGTCAGGCAAGCAAGCATTAGGTCTTGAAAAACATTTGATGTAGCATACCTGGCTAGGGCAACTTGAAATGTCTCAGTCGAAACATGTGTGGCTGCTTGTGCTGTTGCTTCAGCTGGAACATCCACTACAGGGGACGTCACGCTCATGGAAGCCCCATGTATGCTGCAAAACACATGTAAAATAGACGCAACCACTTGTGAGCAGCAGTCCTCTATACTCTTAAAACTAGTAGCTACACACAACGTCTGCTATCTCAGATGTGTGAGGCCATGAAAAATTAGAGGGGTCCTGTTATGAAGCAATAGCAACCTGACCAACCATGAGCACTTGTTTTAAAGCATAAAGCACAGATCACGTATACCTACCTCAAGACAGCCTGCCCGTTCTCCACGTTTGAAGACTGGGATGGGCAGAGATTGCCAGTCCTCAAGATCCTCTCCAGGCTGAACGTCACGGCTCTCGCATCCAGGCAGTCATTGCCACCGGCCATTTGCCGTAGAGAACTGAAGAGGAGTTCCACAGGGTCGCTTGAGAGGTTCCTCGTTAAAACATAAAAGAAACCACTCTCGAGAAGGAATTTTACACACAAAACCGTAGATTTGCTTGTCAGCAAAAGAGCTTCGTAGGTCTCTGCACTTAGAAACTTCTTCCCACTCCTTTTGCAGGAATTGTCGAGAGCCTTGAGATAGTCTGGGAAGTCCTTTTCCAGCCACTGTAGGCGTTCATCAGTCGCGCAAAAGAAGTGCATCTGGTCAGGCTGTCTCATGTGCACATGTGCAGTTCGGTTGGCCACATTGTGAATGGCGAACCACTTTTGCATCATCTTCATAAACAGTATTGTCGCCCCTGCGTTTCTGAATTTATCTGCCTGAGGGTGGTGACTGGGGTATTCCTTCAAAAAAGAAAGTGCCGAGATGACATCGTCTGAAAACAGCTGCACCGCCCTGCCGACGTGCATCTTCTCAAAGTTCGTTGGTTCTACGTGCTTCTGCGTGAGGAAGCGAACTGGTTTGACAACCTCGTTCTTTTGTAGGTCATACAGCTGCTTAACAAACTGTCCCGTTATTGGTTGGCTTCCGTCTGTCATCTCCCCCTCAAGCAAAAGGCTTCGCACATTTTTTATAATATGGCACTGGTCGAAGGACACAAATAAGCTTCTTTCTGGGTCACATGGATGAGTGACCACAGGCTTGAGTGAGCCGTTCCCCAGGTGACGCATCATTGTAACATTAATTTTGTGATTATCGGTGACAATCCGGATAACACAGAGACCACACTTTTCGACTTCAGAGATCACCTCTTTTGTAAGCTGGTACAAAAGCTTGCCACTTAGACGGTTCGTGAAGAAGAAGCCACAAGGTATCTTGTATGCTGTGGACAATCCTGTAGCAACAAAACATAGCACCTTGTTGGCAAGCATGATGTTGCTGATGTTCTCTGCTGCTGCACTGTTTTCTTTTGCAGTTTGCTGCCCGAAAAAGCAATCCATTTTACGGTCGTAGATGTATTTGGAGCTTATGGCCATCTCATCTACAATAATTGAGCAAAGCCGGGCTTGCTCTTTCAGGTTGGCCACCTCTTCCTTTAAACGTTCCTTCATTAGTGGGGTGATCCCACTTTCACCGTCCGACTTTCCGACATACCGAAGGAGGGTGTTTTTCGAAGGCAGTTTAAGCAGGCCTCGGTTGCGTATGTAACGGTACGCCTTCGGGGACAAGTAGTACAATAGTACACATTCCCGTACAAAGTCTGGGGACCACACGGGTCGCTGCCTTGTTGCATTGGTGATCTGCTCCACTAAGAAATCTTCTAGGCAGAACTGGGCCGTGCCAACCTTCTCCAAGCATTTTCTGATTGCCGAGTGGAGGGTGTTGTTCTCATAACCACTGAGCTTCTTTTTTAGGCGGCTGTTTTCTCGCTGCAGTCTCCTTACAGTATCTGCTTTTCTAAACAACTGCACCCTCATTCTGTTGATTGCCCTTGCATCTGACTGCTTGCGTGGAAGGAGGTCATCACAAGTTTGTGCTGCACATTCAACTGAGTTAGTAGGCCGCTGCAGGTCACCTACTGCATCTTGTGCACTTGTTTTCGTACCTGTAGCCACCTGATCCTCCTTGGGGCCTAATACTGACACATGGCTTACAGAAGTCTGTGGCAGATGGCCTCCGTCGTGGCCTGCACCTTGAAAACTTGCCTCTGTGTTTACTTCAGGGACTGATGGCAACCAGCAATCAGAATTTGACTGGCCTGTGCTGGTTGCACTGTCACAGGCTGAACCAGTCACTTTGGCATGGCAACTTGATAAACTTGATGCCTTTTCTTTGTGTGAAGGGAAGTCCTGTACCACTCGCTCCAATTTACGCCTTTTTTGTGGCTTTTGTGGGTGCATGTAGGTTGGGTATCCTGAAAATATGCTCGGAACAGCATCCCGTTTGAGGCGGCGAAGCTTGGTGGACCCCAGAGTGTAGTCCGAATCCGCAAAATGAAGGCTGCAGACGACACTGCTCGATGATTTGTCATTTGGGACAAAATCTTTTCTTGATATCGCCTTCAGCCACGCTTGGCGACGGTCATCGTTCGCAGGAAATTCATGAAAACTTATTCCAAGCTTTCTTTTCCTGTCCGACTTGCAGAAAGGCACGCTGCAATACATTCTTCTGAAAAAATACAGAAGCAGAGCGGACAGCGGTGTGAAACGCACGCCAGAAAACCATATAATTTTCACTTACAGCAAATAATGAGGCGGCGATATTTCAGTAGCTACATAAGACCACTAAACACACCTGGAACATATACATCATAGTAAACCAAGACTCAAGAAAAAATTGTCGCTTCGTACACTTGGAAGACTAGCCTAGAGCTTAGACTACTGCAATCGCCTGCCTAGAAACAACACTCGAGCGCTTATCGGTATTACGCTGCCTCTCTCTCTCTCTGTATCACACCCACGCGCGCACACACACACACATGCAAGCGCGCGCACGTGCGAACCTACACACACACACACACACAAACATGAACACGCGCCTCGAACCAACCCACATACGCACGCACACACACACGCGCGCACGTGCGAAACTACACACACACACACATGAACACGGGCCGCGAACCCACCCACATACGCCCGCAGCGCGAACCTACACACACACACACACACACACACACGCACGCGAGCGAGCGAGCGCAACCAGGGAACCCCCACGCATTCACACACCGTACGTGCACGTGTGCACACGCGAGCCAGTGACAAACGCGCCAGGTGTGCATCCACTATTGGCCCTCTCCTTCCTCCCCACTATCCTATTCATTCACAACGTCAAGAAGAAGTGTGCGCACGCGAACCCACACGCAAGCACACACGCCTTGAAACAACACGCGCGCTCACACACACACAAAATAGCCTAGTTAGTTTACTGTAGCTAAGTATTTCGAAACAGCCTGCAAGGCATAAAAAGGTAAACCTAAGCGCCGTGATAGATCGCGAAAAGGCCGTAAAAGTGGCAAAAAAATTCAGCACACAGGCATTCAATCTGCACGAACTGCAAAAGGATCGAGTTTGGGCTGCCTCATTCGACTTTCACTTAACCACTCCGGCTGCATGCAAAACAAACATGTCATTTAAACAACGTACGTACCTTAACTTTGTACTGCTTGCAGGAACGAGTGAAGACACATCGACCACATACTCAAGGTTTTTCTGCAGTGAAAACTCGGCAACGAAGACTGACGAACACGTGAAATCGCAGGCAGTGTCGGCCAGACGCAGATGAGCCTCGCTTCAACCTTAGGCTAACGGCGCCGCCTCGCGACGGGTGTCGGAGTTAGCAAAATTACACCGCTCCCCTTGCTTCCGCGCCGAATGGGACGGCCGGAGCAACGGCGCGCCGCCGGCAGCAGATCGCGGAGGCCACGGCACACGACACAGACCCACCTCGAGGAGCCGGAGAAAGCTAGACACGCGCGACGGGACAGCCACCCTACGGAAAGTGGACACAACCGCGACGGGACCACGACCCCGAGAGAGCGGAAGGAAAGGAAACAAGGCACGCAGGCTCTTAACGACGACAAAGAAAGGGCGATGCGAGCGTAGACATGGCCGACGCGGGTCGCACAGCGGCAAATCATTGAGAAACCTTTATTATCTACCTGAGAGTCTACTGATCTTGAAAAATGTGCCTCGATAACTAACCTACTGAATAGACCTATTGCTCAACTACCCGAGCATCGAGGAGAATGGAGGAATCGCGTTCCACGCGCCGCACGTGCGGGCGTCTGCAGCAGTAACGGTTCTAAAGCAAAATCCTAAAACAAGTGGCACCTTGCACGCGCATTCCTCAGCGCTTTATTTCGGTTATTTACTTCGAGTCTCTTATACGGGAGGCGTGCGCGTGCGGCGAAAGCATCTGCGACAGTAACTGTTCTAAAGCAAAATCCTAAAACAAGTGGCACCTTGCACGCGCATTCCTCAGCGCTTTATTTCGGTTATTTACTTCGAGTCTCTTATACGGGGAGAGGCGTGCGCGTGCGGCGAAAGCATCTGCGACAGTAACTGTTCTAAAGCAAAATCCTAAAACAAGTGGCACCTTGCACGCGCATTCCTCAGCGCTTTATTTCGGTTATTTACTTCGAGTCTCTTATACGGGGAGGCGTGCGCGTGCGGCGAAAGCATCTGCGACAGTAACTGTTCTAAAGCAAAATCCTAAAACAAGTGGCACCTTGCACGCGCATTCCTCAGCGCTTTATTTCGGTTATTTACTTCGAGTCTCTTATGCGGGAGGCGTGCGCGTGCGGCAGAAAGCATCTGCGAGCAGTAACTGTTCTAAAGCAAAATCCTAAAACAAGTGGCACCTTGCACGCGCATTCCTCAGCGCTTTATTTCGGTTATTTACTTCGAGTCTCTTATACGGGGGAGGCGTGCGCGTGCGGCGAAAGCATCTGCGACAGTAACTGTTCTAAAGCAAAATCCTAAAACAAGTGGCACCTTGCACGCGCATTCCTCAGCGCTTTATTTCGGTTATTTACTTCGAGTCTCTTATGCAGGGAGGCGTGCGCGTGCGGCGAAAGCATCTGCGACAGTAACTGTTCTAAAGCAAAATCCTAAAACAAGTGGCACCTTGCACGCGCATTCCTCAGCGCTTTATTTCGGTTATTTACTTCGAGTCTCTTATACGGGGGAGGCGTGCGCGTGCGGCGAAAGCATCTGCGACAGTAACTGTTCTAAAGCAAAATCCTAAAACAAGTGGCACCTTGCACGCGCATTCCTCAGCGCTTTATTTCGGTTATTTACTTCGAGTCTCTTATACGGGGAGGCGTGCGCGTGCGGCGAAAGCATCTGCGACAGTAACTGTTCTAAAGCAAAATCCTAAAACAAGTGGCACCTTGCACGCGCATTCCTCAGCGCTTTATTTCGGTTATTTACTTCGAGTCTCTTATACGGGAGGCGTGCGCGTGCGGCGAAAGCATCTGCGACAGTAACTGTTCTAAAGCAAAATCCTAAAACAAGTGGCACCTTGCACGCGCATTCCTCAGCGCTTTATTTCGGTTATTTACTTCGAGTCTCTTATACGGGGAGGCGTGCGCGTGCGGCGAAAGCATCTGCGACAGTAACTGTTCTAAAGCAAAATCCTAAAACAAGTGGCACCTTGCACGCGCATTCCTCAGCGCTTTATTTCGGTTATTTACTTCGAGTCTCTTATACGGGGGAGGCGTGCGCGTGCGGCGAAAGCATCTGCGACAGTAACTGTTCTAAAGCAAAATCCTAAAACAAGTGGCACCTTGCACGCGCATTCCTCAGCGCTTTATTTCGGTTATTTACTTCGAGTCTCTTATACGGGGGAGGCGTGCGCGTGCGGCGAAAGCATCTGCGACAGTAACTGTTCTAAAGCAAAATCCTAAAACAAGTGGCACCTTGCACGCGCATTCCTCAGCGCTTTATTTCGGTTATTTACTTCGAGTCTCTTATACGGGGGAGGCGTGCGCGTGCGGCGAAAGCATCTGCGACAGTAACTGTTCTAAAGCAAAATCCTAAAACAAGTGGCACCTTGCACGCGCATTCCTCAGCGCTTTATTTCGGTTATTTACTTCGAGTCTCTTATACGGGGAGGCGTGCGCGTGCGGCGAAAGCATCTGCGACAGTAACTGTTCTAAAGCAAAATCCTAAAACAAGTGGCACCTTGCACGCGCATTCCTCAGCGCTTTATTTCGGTTATTTACTTCGAGTCTCTTATACGGGGGAGGCGTGCGCGTGCGGCGAAAGCATCTGCGACAGTAACTGTTCTAAAGCAAAATCCTAAAACAAGTGGCACCTTGCACGCGCATTCCTCAGCGCTTTATTTCGGTTATTTACTTCGAGTCTCTTATACGGGGGAGGCGTGCGCGTGCGGCGAAAGCATCTGCGACAGTAACTGTTCTAAAGCAAAATCCTAAAACAAGTGGCACCTTGCACGCGCATTCCTCAGCGCTTTATTTCGGTTATTTACTTCGAGTCTCTTATACGGGGGAGGCGTGCGCGTGCGGCGAAAGCATCTGCGACAGTAACTGTTCTAAAGCAAAATCCTAAAACAAGTGGCACCTTGCGCGCATTCCTCAGCGCTTTATTTCGGTTATTTACTTCGAGTCTCTTATACGGGGGAGGCGTGCGCGTGCGGCGAAAGCATCTGCGACAGTAACTGTTCTAAAGCAAAATCCTAAAACAAGTGGCACCTTGCACGCGCATTCCTCAGCGCTTTATTTCGGTTATTTACTTCGAGTCTCTTATACGGGGGAGGCGTGCGCGTGCGGCGAAAGCATCTGCGACAGTAACTGTTCTAAAGCAAAATCCTAAAACAAGTGGCACCTTGCACGCGCATTCCTCAGCGCTTTATTTCGGTTATTTACTTCGAGTCTCTTATACGGGGGAGGCGTGCGCGTGCGGCGAAAGCATCTGCGACAGTAACTGTTCTAAAGCAAAATCCTAAAACAAGTGGCACCTTGCACGCGCATTCCTCAGCGCTTTATTTCGGTTATTTACTTCGAGTCTCTTATACGGGGGAGGCGTGCGCGTGCGGCGAAAGCATCTGCGACAGTAACTGTTCTAAAGCAAAATCCTAAAACAAGTGGCACCTTGCACGCGCATTCCTCAGCGCTTTATTTCGGTTATTTACTTCGAGTCTCTTATACGGGGGAGGCGTGCGCGTGCGGCGAAAGCATCTGCGACAGTAACTGTTCTAAAGCAAAATCCTAAAACAAGTGGCACCTTGCACGCGCATTCCTCAGCGCTTTATTTCGGTTATTTACTTCGAGTCTCTTATACGGGGGAGGCGTGCGCGTGCGGCGAAAGCATCTGCGACAGTAACTGTTCTAAAGCAAAATCCTAAAACAAGTGGCACCTTGCACGCGCATTCCTCAGCGCTTTATTTCGGTTATTTACTTCGAGTCTCTTATACGGGGAGGCGTGCGCGTGCGGCGAAAGCATCTGCGACAGTAACTGTTCTAAAGCAAAATCCTAAAACAAGTGGCACCTTGCACGCGCATTCCTCAGCGCTTTATTTCGGTTATTTACTTCGAGTCTCTTATACGGGGGAGGCGTGCGCGTGCGGCGAAAGCATCTGCGACAGTAACTGTTCTAAAGCAAAATCCTAAAACAAGTGGCACCTTGCACGCGCATTCCTCAGCGCTTTATTTCGGTTATTTACTTCGAGTCTCTTATACGGGGGAGGCGTGCGCGTGCGGCGAAAGCATCTGCGACAGTAACTGTTCTAAAGCAAAATCCTAAAACAAGTGGCACCTTGCACGCGCATTCCTCAGCGCTTTATTTCGGTTATTTACTTCGAGTCTCTTATACGGGGGAGGCGTGCGCGTGCGGCGAAAGCATCTGCGACAGTAACTGTTCTAAAGCAAAATCCTAAAACAAGTGGCACTCTTGCACGCGCATTCCTCAGCGCTTTATTTCGGTTATTTACTTCGAGTCTCTTATACGGGGAGGCGTGCGCGTGCGGCGAAAGCATCTGCGACAGTAACTGTTCTAAAGCAAAATCCTAAAACAAGTGGCACCT